>OZ012741.1:418499096-418527002 GCA_963859935.3 Lathyrus sativus | reverse complement strand
ATTATTACTGGAGTCATGTCTTTGACCTTAACAGCTTCAAATGCCTGACATAGGGTTTCGTGGATCTCCCCATCCATCTCAACATATTTGAAGGACGACAAATGGCTCACCATTATGTCTTCCTCGCCACATACAGTTACAATGATGCCCCCTACAGCATACTTGAGCTTCTGGTGCAACGTGGAGGTCACGGCACCAGCAGAATGGATCCATGGCCGACCTAAGAGACAACTGTAGGCAGGCATGATGTCCATAATGTAAAAGAATGCGTCGAACGTTTCCGGCCCAACTTGGATTGGCAGAGTTACCTCTCCAAAGACATGACGCTTGGTTCCATCGAGAGCCTTCACAACCAGGTCACTGGGTGTGCAAATCAATCCTCGAGTATCTAACTTAATCAATGCTTTCTTCGGAAGGACATTGAGCGATGACCCAGTGTCCACCAACACATGAGCCAGAACTGTTCCCCTACATTCTATCGAGATGTGCAGGGCGTTGTTGTGGTTTCTTCCCTTCGGCGTCAGCTCCAAGTCAGTGAACCCTAATCCGTTTCCAGCATTCACGTGGGCTACTACCCCTTCCAACTGGTTGACCGAGATTTCCTGCGGTACATATGTGGCATTCAAAACCTTTAACAGCGTGTTGCGATGCGACTCCGAACACAACAACAAATTCCGGATGGAAATTTTCGAGGGTGTTTGATGGAGGTAATCCACGATCTTGTAATCACTCTTCTTGATCAACCTCATGAACTCTTCAGCGTCATTTACGAGTAAGTCCTTCTCTACCCCTCGAGGGGTTTCCTCAACGACTTTACTTTTTCCCTTATCAGTTTCCTCAGCTTTCTCTGCTTTGTCCACTACAATCTCAGGTGGAGCAAATACTCTTCCGCTGCGCGTGATTCCGTCAATTCCCACTAGGTTATCCACAAACCGCCCAAATGGTTCTAGTTCCAACAGATGTCCGTTACAGTAGACGTCTGCCCCATAGTGACACGAGACAGCGTTGGTGCTTTCAAAAGGTATCGACTCGGCCTTTGTGATGGTAATTGTGGGCGGCCTGGGTGCAGAAATGGTTATCGTCTGGCGAGGGATGGTGATGGTGGCAACCTCATCATCCTGCTTCAGCATTACCTCTCCAGATCCACATTCGGCCATTCGGCTAAACTGCAAGATTCCTTCGGTCATCAGACTCTGAATCCCCTCTATCAACTGTTCACATCCATCAGGACAGGTCGCACAACCCATACATAATTCTCCACAGCCCGAAAAGAAGCCTCTCTTCATCAGCTTGGCTTTAACGAAGCTAAACGGTGTCTTTAGATCCTTGACATCAGTCAACACATCTAAACCCTCTTCTTCAATAATGGCATTCACCCCACCTCCCCTATGATTCGGCATAGCGTTCTTTGTGATATTCGGCACATTATCAGAGAAATTGATGATCTTAGCATCCACCATATCTTGCACCTTGTGCTTGAAGGCTTTGCAGTTTTCTATCGTGTGACCGGGTGCCCCTGAGTGAAAATCACATGTTGCATTCGCATCGTAACCCTGCGGAGGTGCCCTTGTCAAGGGAGCCAGGGTTCTCTTCTGGACTAGCTGTAACTGAAGCAGAGTTTGTAATAGCTGTGCATAAGACATGGGCGGTGTCTCGAGGTGACGAATTGATAGAGGTTCCCTGTTCTGATACTTTCTGTACCCTTGCTGATTTGGCTGCTGCTGTGGCTGGGGTTGTTGGACAACAGGGATGGTTATGCTAGCCACCTGCGGGCACTGGCTTTTACCCTTCCTTCGAGCGTTGGACACGGCGCTCGTCTCTCCTTCACGCCTTTTGTTACCATATGGTTTCTTTCCTCCTCCAGCTGAGGACAGATCACCACCTTGAATTTTCCCCAACTTGATCCCATTTTCAACGTGCTCGCCAGTAATGATGAGATCTGAGAAACTCCCTGACATACCGCTGACCAATTTCTCGTAATAGACCCCCGAGAGAGTGGCTACAAACATTTCAACAAGCTCTCGTTCAACCATCGGCGGCTGAACTTTAGCTGCTAATTCACGCCATCGCTGGGCGTATTCTTTGAACCCTTCGTTGTTCCTCTGCGACAAGTTCTGCAGTTGAACCCGGTTCGGAGCCAAGTCACTGTTATACTGATAATGGTGCACAAAGGCCTCAGCAAGTTCCTTCCACGTGCGCACACTGGTGGGCTCCAAACTCATGTACCATTCCAAGGATAGCCCGGACAAGCTATCCTGAAAGAAGTGCATCAGCAGCTTCTCGTCTTCAGAGTGAGCGGACATTTTTCGGTAGTATGACCTTAAGTGGACACGAGGGCAAGTGGTGCCCTTGTATTTCTCAAAGTCGGGTACCTTGAATTTAGGCGGTACCTTGAAATCAGAAATCAATCCCAATTTAGTCATGTCGACACCCATAGTGTTCTGGTTCTCGAAATTCCTCATTTTGTCCTCGAGTGCCTTAAACCTTAGACGTGCTTCAGCAGTCAGTTCTCCTTCAGCGCTCCTCTGTGAGAACAAATCTTCTTGACGATCTTCTAGCCATGGCTGAGGCCCATACAGATTCCCAACACCTGCGTTGCCATTGCCCGGCCCGGCGTTGCCATTAGCCTCGAAGTTTCCATTACCGACGTCAGTCGTATTACCATTGAGCCCGATGTTAGTGATCACATTGCCGTTATCACTTCCATTCCCCCCGGTCACAGGGATGCCACCCTGAGGAGTCTCAACAGGAGAAGGGGTTGGAACATTCCCACCATGGAGTACACCGTTGCTGTCAACCCTTGAGATCAGAGGCTGGACCAATGTTTTGAGTCGGTATTGGCCGTTGGCCACCACTTACATGAGCTCCATGAAGCGGTCCATCCTCTCTCGGAGTTCCTGGACATCAGTTTGCACTTGTTCCATTGGTCTAGCTTGATTTACTCTGGTCGGATAGCGGTGGATCGGTCTTCGATCAATGCTGGAACAACCTGCATACACAAAGGGTTAGAAAAACGACAAGGTGCTCGTCATGCAAATGCTTCATGAAGATGCAAACGTGTGTCTGTGCCTTGGGGAGATTCCCCCCCCAATCCTAGTTTCCGAGACAAATAAAGTCTATGATCCAATCATGGAAAAGAAATCCTCATATATTCATCTGAAAAGCCCGCTCGGGTAGCGTACAACTGTAATCACATACAACTGAAGCAATAAGGCATGACCCCAACCAACAGACCTGGCGGTGATCAGCATATCAATGCATAAAATGTAAAAAGAAAATATAAAAAGATCAGGCGCGGCCACGGGAACAAAAATCTTCTATCAACTTCTTTGTAGCGGGGTGATCTGTCTGAGCAAGCAAACCCGGGCCAGTAGGTCCCTCTGCCTGATGGACTCTGGGAGGTTCTCGGCAACGCTCCTAGAAACACCTTCTTCATAATGGTTCTCGACTCTTCTCCTTTTAGCATCAGCTCGGAGTTGAGAATCTTGCAAACCCGCCTTGGCCTCAGCCAATCTATACTGGACGTCTCGTCACAGCGAGGCTTCAGCCTCTGTCTTCTCGTCTTTCACCATAATCTGAGCTTCCAGCTCGGCTACTTGTTGCTTCAGCTTTTCTTCCCGCTCTTTGTACTTGGCTATGGTGCTGCTCCAGACCCTTTCGTATTGGGTTAGCTTCCGGTACACCCTGTCTAGATCTTGTTTCTTGGTCGTCAACACGCCATGCACTGACTTCAGATCCAACCCCAGACGTTCCCTAGCATCAGTTTCTTTGGTCAGGTTGGAGCCTAGATGGTTGATCATCTCAGTCTGCTTCTTGCAGGTATAAACGACTTCACTTTTCTCTTTCCGAAGTTGAGCGATCTCTTTCTCCAACTCTTCGTTGGCCTTTCGTAGCTCTTCCTTCTCTCGGAGTACTTGGTTGAATTTCTGAATATCAACTGTAGTAGGCTCTTTGTGCACAAGAGGATACAATGGTTCTACGGCAGGAAACGACATTAGAAACTTGGCGGCTCTCTCTCGAACCCAAGCCACGTACGGATCAAAGGCCTTGTTGTTGCTCTTTCCCAGCAAGACTTTCCCCTTCCGGTGAATTTTTCTCCAAGCATTCTATACCTTGACCAAAGTGTCACCTTCAAGAAACCCTGTGAGATACAAAGATTCCCGTATCTCTTCCTCTTCAGGAGGACCTCGTAGTGCATACCCAAATTGTCATACCAGCAGAGATGGATTGTAGTTGATACATCCATTCCTTCCGACCAGGGGGATGTTCAGAAAGCCACAACAGCTATGTACAATATCTTTGCCCAGCAGATCTCTATCAAACCAGATGATATCGTCAGCAGTCAAACCCATCAAACGCGCAGACCAAGGCGAAGACTCAGCAGAATCAATGAATGGCCCCGACTTAGGAAGATGGCTAGCAAACCACTTATACAATAAAGGAGCACAACATGCCACGTTCTTCCCTTTCTGTTTTCATTCTTGCTGTGAACCAAATGATAGACGTCTCCGAGGAGAGTGGGCACTAGATTTCTGGAGGCAAATATGTGGCAAGCATCCATGCTTATGAAGTCCGGGTGACTTGGGAATAGCACGATCCCATAGATACAGAGGGCTAATAAGGCATTGAATACATCCCAGCGATCCTTCTCGGCAAACTTTCAGGCTTTTTCCATCAGGAAATGCAAAAGGAAACCATGAACTCCAATCTTCCTGGATACCATCTCTTCTAATTCAGACTCATCTACATGAAGAGCGTCAGTCAGCTTACTCAGTTCGGGCTCACCCTCAACACGGTAATAAGGCATTTGATTCATCAAAGGCACCCCCAACAGGTCAGAGTACTCTTCTAAGGTCGGGGCTAGGACATAGTCTGGAAACACAAAGCATCTGAGCTGTGGGTCGTAAAACTGCAAAAGAGCGTAGAGTCCATTCAACTCGTACGTAGGAAGCTTATACACAATGCTCAGCAATCTCCCATAACTCTGTCTGAAACTCTCCATCACTGTCTTATTAGACAAAGAAATCAAAGCTCGTAATTCTCGGATGTCAGGTGTTGGTAGCTTGTAAGCTACAGTCTTCTTTAGAGATGCCATATCTGCCATAAGGATCAAGATCACTAGAACCAGGGGAGAAATATGCACCTGCAACACAGACACGCGTTAATGACATGCAAATGAGGATGCAAACAATGCAAAATGCAATCATGCAGCAGGAGATCAAGATGATTGTGTTGTTGAGGAGATGAAGGTTCTGTATCAATAAAACCCCAATACTGCTCTGTCAAGAACAACCATATTTCTGATGAGAAGAAACTCCTGATATCAGACCATAAATCTGCTCTGTCAAGAACACACATAATCTGATGACGGGAACCTCTGATACCAACAAAACTGATTCTCTGTCAAGAAAACCAGGTAATCTGAAGGTTAAGGTTTCCTGCAATAACCCGACCCTGCTCACAGGTATGGACCTAATCACGGAAAAGGTTCGGCATCCTATGCGGTCATCAGCGTCATAGACTTTCAAGAAACGATGATACGATACCTAGAAGGTGTGGCATCATCATCTCTTGAAGCGGCCTCACTTAGCTGAATTCCAAATGATCGGTTCCCAGAGTCAACAATCCTCAGATCCGACAACCCCTCGAGTCCAAAGGACCGATAGGAAGCCATCAAAGAGAACCTCGTCCGAGTGTGGATTACGTGGGAACAACTGCAAGCAAAGAAAACACGTCATCCACTAACCCACTCTAATACTATGTAGCTCTCAAGCCTGGGTTTGGCTTCTCACTCATCAGAATGCCCCTCCCACAACAGTACAAATAATCATATAATACTAAAAATAATGTGCGGGAAATAAAATGCGATAAATAAACACAACCCAACAAGTAATCATACAAGCGCTAGGATTGACTCTCGCAAGGGACGTTGGATCCCTAAATTGACTCGCATAAGGGACGTTGGATCCCTAAATTGACTCGCATAAGGGACGTTGGATCCCAGGAAACTATCAAGTCCCCAGCAGAGTCGCCAACTGTCGCTACCGCGAAAATAAGGTGCCGGAAAAACAGAAGAGTCGCCACCTTTTTTTATTTATCCCTCAGAACGGGAAAGGAAACGATCGGAAAAACCTGACGAAAAGGTATAAGACAAGGTCATCGCAACCATTGTCTGGGTTCGGGAGTCGGTTACGCAAGGGGAAGGTATTAGCACCCCTCACGTCCATCGTACTCGATGGGATCCATGCTTGTTGTGTTTATTTGACGGGTTGGTTTTACTATCTACCTATCAATGCCGGTCTGAAAAGAAAAGAAAATGACTCGGCAAAGCGTCGCACTTTATGCCTACGTATTCTCATCAGAGAATGAGAAATAAGAGTCAACGTAGTTCGGCTAACTACGGGTTACGGGGAAGGTGGCTCGCCAATACATCAGTATTGTGCCTACGTACTCTCAACAGATATGAGAGATCAGAGCTTACATAGTTCGGGATAATACGGATTACGGGGATTCAGATTCATCTGTTTTTTCGAGTAGGTTTAACAGACAATTCCAGCAGTTTGGCGTACGCAGCTCGACCCTTGGAGACTTAGGCGTTACCGTTTGCGGTAGAACTGGGAGTTAATGACACTCTTTTCTTCAGAAAAGCTTCCTTTGACTTATGGGCCCACGGGGAAAAAGGTTTGAAGTTTGTTTTCTGTCTCTTACGGAAGAACTGTTTTTTATGTTTGTCTGTAGTTTGTATAGCACTAGAGACTATGACCTGGGAACGAATGTGTCGCATATCGTCCAAAGGACGTATACTAAACATTCTAGACGATTGAGAGGAGACCGCTCAATTATCATTACCCATGTAGCTTAAGGCTCGTAACGCGCTTATACTAACTTGCCTTTATTACGTTTTTTTTACAATTGTTTCAAGATGAGAGGAGAAGGGGGACAACTATGGGGAGACTATCAAGTCCTAATGTTGTCATGCCAAGGATTCATCTTATAGTTGAGGTTTGAAATAGGGAAATCCTAGAAGTTATCATGATTAAGTTTCAACCTAAAGTTCTAATCATCACTTCCTTATCAAAGGAAGTGAGATTCCTAGGGGATCATGTCAATGATAAACAGAAACAGATAAAGCATCAGCTTAAACAGCAAAAAAGTAAACGACTGTAAAATGCATGCAATGCAAGTGGGGGAGGAAAGGTGTGTGGGGCATCAGCCTCCACAAGCTCATCTCAACCTCAAGCCAAATATGAATAACTGCAATCATACAGAAGAAATAAAATGCCATCAAGCAAATCAAAAACCACATAGGCAAGGGAGCAGGGCTCTACCGAATACCCGCAAGCAAAGCCATACAGTAAAAATACAAGCAGAGGGAGCAACTCAACCTCTAGTGCAATCATGCTCCTAGCTTAACACAATCTAAACATGAACTTATTATAATGCATTAAACAAATCAAACAAGTCACATCAATACAGTTGCACAGAAAGCAAGCAGACAAGAAAGAAAGCAGATCATCAGCTTCCACAGCTTCACAGCAAAGCAATCCTCTGACAGCAACTCAGTCCTCAGTCTGTAAATGTTCCTCAAGGCTTTCATCTTCAATAGCAAGTATCAACTTGCTTCTTCAAGCTTTCAATGCATCAAACACAAGTATCAACTTGTTCTCCATCTTCTTCAAGCTTCAGCTCTTTCTTCAATCTCAATTTGATCTTCTTCACAACTGTCAACTTGTTCTTCTTGATCTTCAAGCTTCAGCTCCAAGGGCAGTCTTCAAACAAAGGGGAAGTGCAACCTCTAGCATCTTCAATCTTCTAGCAAGGAACTCCATCCTCTAGCAAGGGAGGAAGATTCATCTTAACAAGAGCAAGGTGTGGATAGGGAGCAACAAAGTGAAGACCAAAGGTCACCTCTAAGCACTCCACCATCAAGGAAAGGAACCCTCAAAGGTTCTACCAATTTGTAAGGAGCCACTCATCCTACCAAAGGAGGGATGGTGCCTTCACAATGGGACCTTACATCATAGGGAGGAATGGAAGTGATCAACACCTTCCATGTTTCATGAAGGAAGAAAATCTATTCTAAGAGATCTCCCTAAAAACCCTAATCCTTAACCCTAAACAGACTACACCAAAGGGAGCGAAATCTTCAAGTCCATGTTCCACCATGCATTCCACAGCAGCCCACACACGTTTTCATCATCTTCCAAGAGCAAGAGAAGCACCACCCTAGTCTAAGGGAACTAAAGAAGTCATTCTAGTTGAGCTAGCAAGTTAGGATCACCTAAAACCTAGTACTAAAGTTAATTCTAACTAAAATACCAAAACTAATTATAAAATCCTACAAAAATAAATGTGTGAACCTATGTCAATCATGACTCTACCATGTTAATTCCAGAGATCAAATCCTCAAATAAGACCTAGAAATAAATTCTACACTACAAGGTACTAAACCTAAACCCTAAAAGGAAGCACCTAAAGTTGCATTCTAAAAACCACACCTAATTTCATCACAAAAATGTGAGAAAAATATTATGGGAGCACAAATGTCTAAGCTAATCACACACAAAAAATCAAGACAAAAATCATCACCAAGTGCTCACACTAAAATCACCAAACAGAGGTATCAACCATGGCAATTATATTATCAAATAAAATGTAAAAAATACACAAAAATTGAGAATGCATGATTTTCCTATTATTTTTATTCAATAAAATTCTAGATTCAATCATTAATCAAGGAAAAAAAACTTGGAATTAATTGACCTATTTTCCTATTTTTTATTAATTGTTTTCAAACTAACATGAAATGATGAAATTAAAAGAAAAAACAAAAGAATTAATAAACTTGCGTGGTAAATAGCAATTGACATCAGTTCAAGGTGTGGATTGGGCCAGATGGAGGGGGGTTTGAATAGCAAGAAAACACCAAGGCCCATGCGCCTGAATTCATTCAATAGTTCAATTCAAAAATTGATGAAAGAAAAAAGAATACATGCCAGGATTCGACCCCATGCGTGCTTGGTCCACACAACACAGTCAACAAAACTTGAAATTCTACTAAGCGAAACGCTGCGTTGAGGGGGGGAGTACGCGTGGCTCAACGAGGACGCTAGGATCACTTTACTGAGTCAAGCTTTCAACGCAAACGAATGGTGAAGATTCCATCTTCAACCTTTTGAACCTGCAAACTGCGCGCGCGAAGCCAATCGCCGGTGGCTTTTCCGGCCACCCTGGCGCAACCCTAAGTTCCTCTACACACATCCATTTGCCACGATCTCTACATGAAACTTGTCTAGAATTTCACCAGCAATCTAACCATACCACTTATTCACTCTAAAAATGCATGAATCGTGAAATCACAATCTCAACCGAAAATGGAATCCACCCTAAATTGTCTCTAATCGTGCAATTGATCATCCTAAATCCAACTACACATCACCAGGATCCTAACCACCTATGAATTTCTATCTAACACTGCCTAAATCAAGCACAATCGTAAAACTCACCAACCTGTGTTCAAGCTTGTAACAGAGGTAGCTCTTACAATCTTTAACCTCCAAGAAAGTGCAGATTCACTCCAAGATGCTTGATGAAGGTAAAGAAATCCTCAATTGATCTTGATTCGCCCTTGAACTCCAAAATAAAATTTCAACTTCAATCTTCTTGCTCCACTTCTCTCCAATGGTTTCTCCATGAAAATGATCACCAGAACCTTCCAATTCTGTTCTAAATCCTATTTATGATCTGTTTCAATGGGTTAGAGGCCCAAACCAGGCTCATTCATGAGTTTTGGATTTTCACCTTTCTTCAAAATTTTCAATGTGGATATGTGCTTTCAAGCTTTGTTCATACTCCAAACTCAGTCCCACTCATTCACTTAAGCCTTGTGGAATGTAGTGATGTGGTTTCCTTCCTTTGATTTCAACCTATGGAGTGTGTGAGATGTGTTTCTTATTTGTGAAGCAACCTTCCAAATAGCCATGTTATGGACTTCAAAACAAAAATGTAATAATGCCAATATCTCTAAAACATCAATTCCATTCAAATTGACTACAAATTTGACTTGAAAACATGTTATTCTCAATTGTTTTGAATTTTCCCATCTTAATTCATTAAAATGGCTTTTATATGAACTTTCTTCCACCAATGCTTGATATAATCCATATCAATGGACTCTTGATACTTAGACAAGCTAAAAAAATCATTTTGAGCAACTTTCATGTTGAACAAAAATCTATTTGAGGCTTGCAAGATGGTGAAATTGACTTATGGTTCAAAATGACCTGTAATGTCCAAATACCCAAAATACCCCTGACTTGTCAAAGCCATAACTTGAGTTCTACAAATCCTATCAAGGACTTCTAGTACTCTCTAGAAAGCTAAGAGAATAAGGAACAACATTCATGTTGACCAAAAGTTCATAGGAATCATCCTTCTAGGGAAAACGTGTCATGCAAGTTGGGTGACTTTCAAGCTCCAAATTCAGATTCCTCAGATGACCTGTAACTTCTCTGGCTCATAACTTGGGTTCTATAAACCCTATCAAGGACTTCTAGTACTCAAATTAAAGCTAATATCATGCCTTACAACAATCATGTTGGGGTCAAGATGAGATGAAGATCATATCTTGAGTTAAATGGCCTGGAAGTCAGGGGTCAAGCTAGGGGATTTTACACTGTCAAGTCTTAGAAACCCTAGCTTGAAACTTCTCAAACTCTTCAATCATGATGATTTATCCTTAAGATAAATCTTATAACATCTCAATGTATCAATCCATGATCAAATGGCTCTTGAATTAGGTCTCAACCTCCTTCAAATCCTCAGTTGATTTAGGGTTGACCCAGTCAAACCCTAGCTGCACCCATCATGGCTGAGGCTTCTTAATCTTGCATAATGACCTGTCTAGGCCTCAAAGTGATCTTCAACTCTTCTCATGAGCTCTCTCAAGACCTCAAGTCCAACTTCATGGCTTCAGAATCATCTGATGGCTTTCCACAACTCTCAAGTTAGGAGACACACCCTCTTGGTTTCAATCACTCTCTCTAAGGATCTTTTAACTTCTCTGACAAGGATATCAACCCTTGAACACCTGAATAAGCCTCCCAGCTAGCTTCAAAATCTTGTGTAGCCCTTAATTGGTAATCATACCTCTTGATCTCCTGCATACATATCAATGAAATGCAAATGATAATGCTAATGTTAATGAAATGAAACACAAGCTAGGTGAAGAAATATTGGGTAAATTTTCGGGTGCAACACTACGTATTCTCAACAGATGTGAGAAAGTCAGAGTCGACATAGTTCAGGGAACTACAGATATAGGGGGAATGTGCTCGGCAAGGATTGTGGCCCTTGTGCCTATGTATCTTTACTTGAAAGAAGTAAAGAATCAGAGCAGTCATAGTTCGGCCTACGGTTTGTTGATATTTTTATGGATGATGCTATCATGCGCGTTCTAGCAGTTTAGGTGTTTTGCTGCTCGCATGTGAGGAGACTTAAGAGTTACCTGTTTGCGGTAGAACGGACGTAACATGTCCTTTTTGAAAGATTGATTAGTTTTCGCCATGCGAGGCAAGATGTCGCGTTTGATTGGTTGAATTGTTTTTAGGGGCGAGATAAGTCCTCAGATAGTAACCCCTACGGGTAGTACCCAATTCTTTATCTCAAAGTTTTTGTTATGAAAGGTGTGGCGAACGTGGCATCTTCGTATTGAAAGACAAGTATCAAGACCACCCACACTAAAGTGAATATCCTGACCCTTGGAGAGGAAGGAGACTACACTCAATCCTCTCTCTTTAATTCAATACAAAAAGAACTTCATTCTCTTATTAAAGTATTTTGTTTTGAATGGTAAATGCTTTGTGACTGTAAACCCTACGGTAAATGTCAGCACTCAGGATAGGAGAAGGCCTATGCCTAACCACTCTACGACCAAACAAGTTTTGTTAAGAAAATGAGTTTAAAAAAGCACTCGGTGCGGGACCGAGGTTTTAGGTTATAAAGGTTTCGGAAGGAAATTATGAAAGGAGAGAGACGGTAGATAAAGATAGGTGATGGATAATGTTGCTTCTTCGTATTGAAAGATGAGTATCAAGACCACTCACACTACAATGAGTATCTTAACACTCAGAGAGGAAAAAGTCTACAATTAATCCTTTCTTAATATAGTTCAATGCGAAGAGAAAATGATTCTTAAGACTGAACATATTTATGAAAATGAATTCGGTACGAGACCGAGGTTTTTTATGAGGAAGATAATGTAAGTTCATGGTGGTAACCAAATGAAAACAGAGCTTTGACATGTTAACAAACACAAAGGAAACACATGTCAATAAATCTCACAAGAAGATTCAGGCATGTTCAAAGGGAATTCAACAGTATATAAGGATAGCGATCTTAACAATGCACTAAAGTTTATATGGACAAAAGACATCATAATTGAGAACAACTTGCAATATTTTTACATCATATGAAAATAGACATTAGAACAAGCATGTTGCAAAAAGAATGAGTTCAAAAGGATGAAAAATGAGAAAGATATGAATTTTGGAAGTTTCATGTACTAATCATATTTAACAAGCAAAAATAAAAATAAAAGAACGTGCAAGGGGTGGGAGTTGAACCCACGCCCCTCAGCTTGTATACGCACGCACATGAAAAAGAAAAAGAACAAAAAGGTTGATCCTCCTCAGGGATCGAACCCAAGTCTAGGCAGTGAAAGGCATGTTTAAGAGTAAGTTGATTACCACTGGGGTGACTATACATCCGTGTATTTAGCCACCCCCATAAATATATATGGTATAACTTCAATAAAATTCTGGGCAAACATGAAGAACCAAGACCAAGCATGAAAAACTGATTTGCATTTTGATACACAACTAGCTCAAAACTTAATGGATTTTAGTGAAATTTAGGTCTAAACTGAGTGGAATTTAATAAGGAATGCAGTGGTGGTGTTGAAATTGTGAGATAAAGCCTCTAATTAAAAACACGATAGGAGATGCATATTTGGCAATTGGTTGCATTTTGAAAGTTACAAACAACTGTGGGTTCGAATTCATGTAAAAGGCACTGCACACACATCATACATATCACAACAGAAGTGTAGAGTACTTAAAGCTCAAGCAAAAATCAACATTCATGGACTTGGCATATGAGTTGTAAGATTAATCATAAAAACTGCTGCCACTGTCAAGACAGAATGGGAAGATGAAATGCATATCATTATTTTCTCAAACAACACATAGGAAATGCAATGAGGAGCAAGTGATAACAATTATCAAACCAAAGTTAAATACCAAAACAAGACTGCTATGCCCTATTAACTGAAATTAGAGAAAACTTGCAAGTTAGAAAGCTAGATCAAGAAACAAACATGATTGAAATGGGCAGACCCTCCTAACAAACTCAAAACATCAAATGAAATGTGTCCACACTTCAAAATTGCTCACATATATCATGGAATTGAAAATTAGGTGTCAACTGCTCAAGTATTCATAAATTGGCAACATTGGAATCAAAAATGAATTGGGACAGCTTGAGGTCAGAAAAATGTATACAAAAGCTTTCAAACATGGTTGTGAATGAGTCTATCACTTAAAATTGTCATGAGATGCACAGAACAAGGAGATGATTATCAAAATGCAATTGTGCCAAACATGTGGAATGGGACTGTCATGACAGCAAAAATAGGACATACAGAAATGATTGATTCATGAACACACAAGTCTTATATGCTATTAGAGGTCCAATGTTATATGAATTAACTTAAAACTAATCAAGCCACAAAAGTGAAGTGTGTGCCCAAGTGGTTTTTCAAAATGTTAGTAGCAGATGGTACAAACATGGTTCAATCACAAACAAATGGTCTCATATTGCTAAACATCACACACACACACACACATCTCATAAATGCAGGGAGGAATGAGTTACAACTCATAAATTGAACATATTGCAAGCAAACAAGGTTTTGGCGTGTTCATGGTGGTTTTGGCTTGAAAAAGAGCAGTTTGAAGTGAAATAAGAAAATAGGTACACACAGATCAATTTAATCATCCACACATCCTAGAATCATGAATCTCAGTGAGTTACAACTCAAAACAATCGACAATACAAACAGAATAACAAAATGGTATGTTGTGGTAAATTTGGTGCAAAATGCAACTGTGAGTGAAGTTTGAGGATTTGTGAAAACAAACAAGAATAGATCAAGTAAACCAAGTATACACCTCATAAATATGATAAGGAAAGTGTTTTAACCTCAAGAAAGAGCATATATCTGTTAGAATGAAAATTGGTATGTGTTGCACCCCAAATTTTGACCCCTTAGATCTTCATCATCATTCTAGGAGCATACTCCTTTGATTATCTAACTATAACCAATTTCAAGTTTGTCTTTGTCAAGTTACAGATGGATCATGGTTTTGTACATTCAAATCAAAGCTTCAGGGTTTGTGATCAATCCAAGTTTTAGACTAGTTCAATAGTGAAACAAGATCAAAGGTATCATATGATGTCAATTAAGAATCCAATTTGAGGTTGTTACCCCAGAATCAAGAACAGTACCTTTCAGGGCACCCGATTAGGGTTTTTAACTAGTAAAAGTTAACTGTAGTTTGACTTTGGTATTGGAAGGTGTTTTAATGGTGGGATTATGATCCATAAAGTTCTTATAGCTTAATAAAGTTCATTTAAGAAGTTTCAAGGTCTCAGAAGGTCCATAGTGTCAACAGACGACTCAGTAGTCACCGATCGATCGTACGGTTGACCAAAACGTCAACTCTTCAAATTTAAGGAATTGGACTTCAAAGTGTGATTCAAAATTGATCCTTATATCATATTGCACTTGCCTATAAATTTTCATGACCATTGGATCAAGGATGAAGGAGTAATCGAAAAATCGGGAAATTAGGGTTTTGAAAGGGGCTAAACCATAACTCCTTAACCACACATCCAATTGAGTTGGTTCAAAGCTCATTGGAAAGCTCTTGACAAATCCTACAAAAGTCCCTAAGTGGTCCATGATCAGAAAATGCATAGATTTGGAGTTATGACCAAATTCATTTTGAGAAGGGAAAAAGACTTAGGAAAATTTCACTTTCAAGCTCATTTTTTAGCAACTTTGAGAGGTCTTTTGGCCAAGTTCCTTTGAGAATTTGAAACTCATGAAAACATGAATGTTTTAGAGCTATTTGAGTTCTTTCTAGTAAGTACTAGCACATCTCAATAGCATTTGTGAGCTGAGAGTTATGGATTTGGCAAGTTGGTGTTTTCACACTTGAGTCCCACATTGACAAACTTTCAAAAATCATTCCTTTGATCTATTGGGCCAATCTCAGCTTTTGAAACATATTTTATCTAATATGTAGAGACTTTGTAGCATAGAAATACAATGAAAATGCAGAGGAAATGGAATTAGCCAAGTTTGCAAGTGGGCTTGCAAGTGGGCTTGCAACTTGCATTTGAAATCAATGACAAGCATGAGGTGGAAAGTAGAATCTGAACCAGCCATCAACCTATGCCTTCTAGCCTGGTTTTAGCCACTTCAAACTCATCATGAAGCCTGACTTAAGCTTACCTATCAACCAAGGAAGCTCTTTTTGGAGATTGGATTCAAAAAAGTGAAAACATTTCCTTCTAAGGGAGGAAATCTCTAAATCTGCCCACTCTCTTCATTTTCCTATAAAAGGGAGCCCTAACCACTTCATTTGACACACAAGAACTCCTCTAAAAAGCAGAGAAGTTGCAAGCTCTCACTCTTTCACTCTTGGCTCCAAATTCACAAAATCTCAAAATCCACCAAAAACCATAAAAATCTGTCTTGCTACAACAGCTGCCAAAACCATTTCCCCACACTCAAACTAACCAAAGATCATCCACACAATCTATAAATATGATATAGAAGGTGCCCAAGACCTTAGACCACCCAAAAACTTCACCACTCAAAAAGTCAACTTCCACACCAAATTACTTTGACCACAATGCACAAAATCAGTCAAAACTTGTTCTAGACATTCTCTTGATGTTCTAACCATTCAAACACCTCATAAATTTCATACCTCAACTGTCCAAAGCATTGAGGATCATTGGTAGAGTTTATTTCTCCAACTGTCACAACACTTGCACATTGCTTCAAAAGGAAGAAAAGTCTCAAGGCAAGGATGTGACTGAAGTTCTCTGGGTTTCTTGGTGTTTACACTTGTTCAAGACTGTCCACAAGAGGTATGTGACTTTGAAACTCCCTCTCATACTTTACCTTACCATATCTTGAAAGTTTGAGGTCATATTTTGAAATTACACTCATGCTGTCCCAAAATAGTTTTGCATAAGCATTCCATATGTCAAAGTTTGCATTGATGAAAGTTTGCTTGTTTTCTTGGCATGAACACACTTACCATCATGTTTAGAATATGTGTAAATATTTTGCCTAACCTATCCCCATCTGTTTTGACATTTCACCTCTAAAATGCATATTTCAAGACAAGTGGCCATGAGATACCCCAAAATTGGTTATGTGCACAATGTAACTGATTCCTAAGTGTGAACATCCTTATTTCCATATATATGATGTGTATATGTGATTCATTTACCAAAACTGCTTGAATTCCCTAACAGATGGAGAATTCCAGTTTTTTTCTCTAAAATTGCCTTAATGCTTAGCCTGTCATACCAAAGAATGTTACTGTTTCTGTTTCCATTCAATACCTCTTTAATTTTGTTTCACATCAGATTTTCCTTTTGTATAAGTTGCTGCCTAGATCATGTGAGTTTGGTTTGCATTTTTCTATGTGATTAAGGTGTGAGGTTAGCTGTGTGAGCATGCCAACATGATCATGCTAGGGTTGACAATAGTACTGCTAGGTTATTGGTGCCTTGTGTGTCTAGTTGATTTCATGTCAGATGTTTGATTTCCCTTGGTAACAGCCTGACTCCTTTGAGTTGTGGCTGCAGGCTCTAGGCTTAGTTTGATAGTGTGTAGACCCTTGACAGAGTTTAAGGTGTGGAGGTACTAGGACTGGTGTTTAGTTTGTTTGGTTTGCATCAAGATTGCTAGTATTTGCATGGTGTTGTACCTCAATTCTGTCTAAACCTTTTGGGGCCAGTTTTGTTTTGGTTGGCTGTTGAAGTTTGGCTTGTGTGAGTCCTTGTTGCTGTTGGCCACTAGTTATGGTGTATTTGAGATTTTCAGTTGATGTAAAAAGGCATGAGGGCAATTAATGGAGGTTGGTTGAGATTCCAAATGCCATATTGCTGCCTATAGGTCTGATTTTAACTTGAGCACTGTCCTTTTTCTTAAAAGCCTCAGTCAATGGTGTAGCCTTAGAACAGTTGTAGTTTTTGATGAAAAATTGGATTTATGTTAGTGAACAAGCTTGATGTACTTTGGCTTAGATCATAACCCTAGTAACCAGGGCTTCCCTTGAGGCTTGAGGGGGATAGCTAAGTCTTACTTGTTGTGATCTATTTTCTTTTAGAATGTGAGCACACTCTGATTTCTGGAGCTGAAGCCACTTTTCTGTGAAGCTGCTGCCAAACCAAGCCTTAAGTTGTGAGCCAAGTTCATGTTTGGCTGTGGCACAAGTTTACTTGACAATTTTGGATGTTGCACTAATAATCTTGAAGAGAATAAATTGTGTGCTTGCCTGTGTCATCATGTATATCAGGGGTAAAATGCAAACATTGAGGCATGATGCCTGCTGACAGAAGTTGATCTTTGACAAGGCCTGTCATGAAACCCTTATGTTAGCTAGTGTGTGTTGGTTTAAAGTTTGGTAACCGCTGTAAGAATTGCACACTTGAATTTTAAACCTGTCAAGATTGTGAGGGCCTGAGTTGACTGTTTTGAGCCTCATCCTTGCCTTGAGCCACTGTTTAGTGCAGTTTAGGTTTAGATTGGTGTGAGGTCTATGGTTTTTGATCCTGTTAGCTACCTTCTTTGAGATTGATTAGCCATTAATGTCATTAAACCTCTGATTCATTGCAATACATGTGTAACTGGTGGTTTTGCCTCAATTTTGTTGGTCACCCATTTCTTTGGTATGTTCATTTAAGTTTGAAACTTAGTAATCATGTTAATGCCATACCAAAATCCAACCTTCAAAACAGCCTGCAGTAGGAGGAACATATTTTGGTCCAGTGAGAAATTGAGAATTTTTTGTGAACATAGTCCATCAGCATGTATTTAAGACATGTGCATATCACTCTTTGAACTGGTTTATATCTGTTTCAAACTTACCATTGCAAAATGATTTTTCAAAAATGCACCATTGCAATTCACATACCAATTTTGTATTCTACAACCTTTTGAGCAAATCTTCTGTTAGAACTCCCAGTATATCATATTTCAAACTTGTACAGACACCTATTTGCTTTTAATTACACTTGATTCAATGTATGGATTTCAAGTTGCATATCAAAATGTTCATTTGCATTTTCCTTCGAATTTTAAAATGTGAGAATTTTCTGGAAAAATGGATTGCACCATCATGATCCTCATAAAATTTCAAGTGGGTTTGACTAAAATTTCATTGAAAAAGGTTAAGTTTTGAGCGAGTTACAAGTCAAACCGTATTTCAACTTTTCGTTGTTTTTGCCTCCAAACCTGCCCAAGAAATTCATTGAAACATACCTCATATATTTTTTGGGGTGGCATAAACATTGGATGTATAGCCACCCCAGTGGTAGAGACTTGCGCCCCTTATGCCTTCCATGCCATGTTACCTGGGTTCGATCCTCAATGGTGACCCTCTTTTGCATTTTTTGTGATTTCCTTGTTTTAATTATTTTATTCTTCTTTTCCATCTCTTTCACACGCGCCCCCTGTGGCCTGGTGGTGAAGCTTCTCACTTGTGATTCCAAGTGTGGTGGATTCAACACCCACCTAGTGAACTTTTTAATTACTTATTTGTTTTATTTCATATTTTCTTCACCATTTTCAAACAGTCATAACTTTCTCAAGTTTAATCCGTTTTAGGTGATTCTTTTTTCCAATTTCTTGCGTTGATGTATATTCCCACCTTTCATTATTGTGACATTGATCGTTGTTATCCTAGCCTTAGGACTTGAGTCGCCGTACTCACGTTTACCGTCCCACCGCGAACATCCTTTAACCTTTATCCTAGCCTTAGGATTTGAGTCGCCGTACTCACTGTTCCCGTCCCGCCGTGGACAATATTTCCTTTATCCTAGCCTTAGGACTTGAGTCGCCGTACTCACGTTTACCGTCCCGCCGTGGACATCCTTTAACCTTTATCCTAGCCTTAGGATTTGAGTCGCCGTACTCAATGTTCCCGTCCCGCCGTGGACAATTTTTCCTTTATCCTAGCCTTAGGATTTGAGTCGCCGTACTCATGATTACCGTCCCGCCGTGGACATTCTCTCAACAATCTTAACTTAGGAGAGGAGTCGCCGCACTCCATGTAAATACTTCACTATGAATGCTTACTTCCCTTTGGAATCTTGACCACAGTCAAGAATTCCTCGTCCCTAGATAGGGGAACTACGATTGCTCTGATTCCATTCCCGTCAGGATACGTAGGCACGAGATGCGATGTCTTCGCGAGCAAACTTTGTACATACCTTTTTTACTTTAGATTATTACCCTAACACTTTTCCCTTTAGCAAGCAACTCTAGCAAACACAAATATTAACAA
Source organism: Lathyrus sativus (assembly GCA_963859935.3). Lineage (NCBI taxonomy): Eukaryota > Viridiplantae > Streptophyta > Magnoliopsida > Fabales > Fabaceae > Lathyrus > Lathyrus sativus. The sequence goes on along the minus strand of OZ012741.1, from coordinate 418,507,350 downwards.
GAGGTTCCTGTAGAGTACTACAGATGCTTAGGATGCTAACACCTTCCCTAGGTATAATCAACCCCCGAACCTTTAGATCTCTCTTTGCTCAGCTTTAGGCCTTGCCCTTTTGCTTTGCATTCTTATAGGTTTTTCTTTCTTTAAACCCTTCCTTTTATGGATAAATTAAAGTTCGGTTGTAAATAAATCAAGATTCAAGTTAATCAATAGCTTGACATCCAATTTTCACCGCAACAGAAAATGGCGACTTCACTGGGGAAAGAACAGATGAGGGTTAAGCCCACCTTGTTTATATTTATGTTTGCTTTATGTTTACCTGCTTTTATATTTGTATATATTTGTACATCTATCTGTTTGTGCTTGGGTTTTTTCGTATGCATGTTTGTTACCTTGAGTGGTGAGATAGTACTATACCCGTGCTTGAGCGCACTTATGATAGGATGGAGGTATATTCAAGAAGGCTTATAGGGAGTTGATTCCCGACCAAGATGACTTGAGAAACCACCGCTTAGTAGAGGCCCTTCTGAGAGTTAGTATAGTTAAACAAGTATTCGTGAAAACAATGCTACTTTCTACATAGGAGCCCGTGACACTGAGGACTTTTAGTTACCTTTTACCCCACTTGGCCTTTTAGGACGTAGTGCGATGACTATGAGGGAGTAATTCCAAAGTAGTTGATACGCGATACTACACTCAGACGAGACTCTCTTGAGAATATTATCGATTCCCAAGTATTTGGTGTGTCGATAATATCCGAAAGATGGGTTGTTGACTCTGGGAACTTTGTTAGAACCTGTTGTACAAGTGCTTTACCCCTAGTACACACCTTATGGTTGGTTCTTTACTCAAGCCCCATGCTGTAATCTCGAACCTTTGATCCTGCTATATGTGTTTTACATCTTGTCTTGCATCGCATTGCATTGCATTTGCATCTTGCATGGTCCCCTGCATACTTCTGTTTGTCCAGTTGCTCATCTCCAGCTGTCTTCATTATCCAGTGTACCTTTGAGTTGTCAAGCTGATTCCTCAACACCGATATCGGACTAGAGCTAACTATAGACGCAAGATGTCAGAGCAGGAAGTACACAATGCAGAAGTTCAAATGGAGATCGATGAATTGAAGTCAGGCATGACTAAACTCACTGAAATGCTTCAAGTATTGATTGCCAGAGGAGAGCCATCTCAAAAGACTGTCATTCAAGAAGGTTCAAGTGCCGATCCTCCTCTTTTTCAAATGCCACAATCGACTTGGCCAGAGTTTAGTTTACCTCCTAACTACTCTCCACCTCTTGCATCTACTACTATGATTGGTCCGACTGTCAGACCAATTTTTCAAGCTCCCGTCTTTACAGAGCCCAGACCTGTGGTCCACACAGTTGCTCAGAATGGCCGAGCTCCCTTTGAGACTCCTTTCTTTGACTACAATGCTAGTAGTGCTCAAGATGAAGACCATGAAGATTTTGTTGAACCTGAGATTGTCCGTGAACAGTTTCAAAACATAGACAAGAGACTCAAAGCCGTTGAGGGTACTGATTTCTTTAATGTCGGTGTTGACAATATGTGCTTAGTTTCTGGTCTGGTTATGCCTGCTAAGTTCAAGACTCCAGAATTTGTGAAATATAAGGGGCACTCATGTCCAAGATCCCATTTGGTTATGTACTACCGAAGGATGGCAGCCTACACCAACAATCCGAAGTTGCTCATCCATTGCTTTCAAGACAGCTTGAGCGGTGCTTCTCTCAAGTGGTATATGAATTTGGAACATAACAACGTCCATTGCTTCCAAGATCTTGCCAATGCCTTCATGAGACAATACAAATACAATCTGGATATGGCTCCTGACCGTCGTCAACTTCAAAACATGTCTCAAAGTGAAAGAGAATCATTCAAAGAATACGCTCAATGTTGGAGAGAGTTAGCTTCCCAAGTTGAACCCCCTCTGGCAGAAAAGGAGCTAGCTGGAATGTTTATGGATACTTTGTCTCCCTTCTATTGTGAAAAGATGATTGGGAGTGTCTCTTCGAGTTTTACAGATTTGGTAACCATTGGCCAAAGGTTAGAAGAGGGGCTGAAAAGTGGTAAGGTGTCCAAGGTTGCTGAATCTTCTACCGGTGTAAAGAAATCCTTTGGAATTTCCATAAGAAGAAAGAAGAGCATACTAATGCTGTCATGGCTGAAGTGAGGAGGCTTCATCCCCGACCTCAGTATAATCACCCTGCTATTGCTGCTCCACGACCAGTTCAAATTCCTCAACATCCTGCTGTTAGACAGAACCAAAAGAAGAATCAGTTTGATCCTATTCCCATGACTTATACAGGATTGTATCCAAGCATGGTTCAACAAGGGATGATCATTACAAAGACTTTGCCAGCCCCTCCTAATCCTCCTCCAGTTGGATTTAGAACTGATCTCCATTGTGCTTTTCATGAAGGTGCCCTAGGCCACGACTTGGAGCATTGTTTTTCATTGAAAGCTAGGGTGCGTGAATTGATTAGAACTGGAATCCTTGATTTTACGGATAGCCATTCGAATTTTCAGAAAAATCCTCTGCCAGTGCATCAAAAGTAAAGCTTCAGTCCGACTCCAGCAGACTATCTTTTTTGAGCGCCAGTGTTTCAGACAGGACAACTCATCTTTGTACTGATTTGGTCACTAGGCCTTTTTGTTTCTCACTGTTTGAACTTTCCTTATTTTGTTTAAGCTATTTGCTTTTAATTAGTGCTTGTACTTTCATCTTAATGAATAAGCATTGCAACTTTTGATTTCAATTCATCTGTTGTTTGCACTTTTGTGCTTTATCTTTCAAATATTTACTCTTTGTCTAAATTTTTGATTATGCAATTATTTGAGGGAGGATGATGAAAACGTTATACCCATAATTGTTGTCAGTATGCTTTCAAAGAAACTTTGTTGACGATATAGGGCATTGTTTCAACTCCCAAACACTGGAGATATAAGGAAGTTAATCCCTTGTCAACCCCTTTGAGCCCAGAAGTTGGAGTTTCTTTCTTTACGGAAAAAACCCGCAGTTTTAACCTTGGGGTGGGTATATCTCAGTTAATTTAGTTGTGTGTTCATACAAGACACCTTTCATATAAAGGATGCAACTACAATTTTTCCTTCGCACACAACAAACAAGTGTCGAAGATGCTTTCCAAGCAAGAAAGACGATGATGGTTCACCGAAATCATTAAAGCCAGGCGGTCACTTTCTTTCAAAATAAAAAATAAAATAAACATATATCAAAAGAAAAATCCCGCAAAGTCAAAACCTATGAAGGATACTTAGGCAAAACTGGGGCATCCCGCTGACTATAAGCTTCAAAATAAACAGTTCAGGCAAAAGTTAGGGATAATAAAAGAGGAGATCTTTAAACCCTCATCATGAAAATCCTCAAAGTCAAAAACAACCAAATGTTGTAAAGAATCAGTGGCTGCCTTTTCAAAAGGTTTGTAAACTTCTAAACCATCATCACTATCAGTGCAATTCCTAACCTATGAGAAACTGGGCGCATAGTCTGATTTAACTGAGCATAGGACTGGAGATCATCACGTAGATTGGGTGGGTACAGATAAACTTTGAGCCTTTATCCTTTGTTTCTTAAACCGTGAACCAGGCCATGCTACAACCCTCAAAAGACCTAATTGAAACAAGGTTATTTTGAAAGCATACTACATCAAGGTTGTGTAAACTGACTCCTAAAGATTTTTGTAAATCAATTATTTTGGCAACACATCTTGGCTTTAAACTTTGAGTGTCTTGAACCGCCGTGTTCTAACCAATGACTCTTTTACTCCACATATTTCAAAAATGGTTTTGATTTCAAAAAGTTGCATGAGCTTTGCAGTACCATGTTTGTATGAACACTTTTGTTTGCAAATTGGCTTTCCTCTTAAGGAATTTTCAAACATTGAGAAACTTGGTCAAGTGATCCTATCAGGGGCAAGTTCCTTTTACTTCCTGTCTAAAAATCAATTGAAGATTTGTTTAAGGCATGGTATTCTCAAATTTGGTTTATGCCAGAATATATTTCAAGACACAGACTGGGGCAAGCTCTCTAAGCACCCGATGCATCAGTCAACATCAGACAAGCTGAAGTCATCATTAGTTCATCTTCAACAGACAGCTAAACTGGGGCAGTTTACTTAAAGAAACCCCGAACATCTCTTTATCCTTCCTACAAGGATCATCTACTTGATACAATTTATCAGTGCAACAGAGATGTGTTCATCAACAACATCTTTAGTCCCCAAAGCAGATTGAAAGTGATCTTCGTGTTGAGAAATCAGTCTTCCAGTCTTGTCTTCTTACCAAAAGAGTCGAGCCTTGTCATCGGCATTTGCATTTGCATTTGATCGTATCATAGGCATAATTCATATACATATGCATTACATGGGTGCTTTATTCCCCATTTTATCTTTTTCTCCCGAGGTCGTGTTTTACTCGCGTTTTACCTTGTGGATGAATCTACCTTACATGGGTGCTTTATTCCCCATTTTATCTTTTTCTCCCGAGGTCGTGTTTTACTCGCGTTTTACCTTGTGGATGAATCTACCTTACTTGGGTGCTTTATTCCCCATTTTATCTTTTTCTCCCGAGGTCGTGTTTTACCCTCGTCTTACCTCGTTTACCTAGCATCAGGGGTGTTTTATTCCCTATTCTATCTTTTATCCCGAGGTCATGTTTTACTCGCGTTTTACCTTGTGGATGAGTTTACCTTACATCGGTGTTTTATTCCCTATTCCACCTTTTCTCCCGAGGATGCGTTTTACTCGCGTTTTACCTTGTGGATGAGTTTACCTTACATGGGTGTTTTATTCCCCATTCTACCTTTTCTCCCGAGGTCGTGTTTTACCTTGTGGACGAATTTCAATTTACTTGGCAGCTACCAAACAGTTTGTGTCGCGACTTATCTGATGGTCTTCCAGATATTTATTTCTCATGTTTGTTGCTTCCCCTGTGTTGTTGTCTTTCCCCAGTGAATAGTCGCTCGTCGTTATACTGTTCTTTTATTTTTGCTCGTGTGGTTGCATTTGTGTTGCATCATAAGGCAACATTTAGAATTCATTGCATTTCGGCATTTTCCCTTTTGCATACCATCGGATCTAAGGGAAAAAATTTCTGGTTTTCTATATTTAAATACCTTTCACTAGGATTCTATGCAGATTGACATATCTCAAAACCATCTAGTGAAGATATTTAAATAGGGGCAATTGTTGCACCTCAAAATTTGACCCCTTAGATCCTCATCATCATTCTAGGAGCATACTCCTTTGATTATCTAACTATAACCAGTTTAATGTTTGTCTTTGTCAAGTTCCAAATGGATCAGGGTTTTGTACAATCAAATCAAAGCTTCAGGGTTTGTGATCAATCCATGTTTTAGACTAGTTCAATCACGAAACAAGATCAAGGGTATCATATGATGTCAATTAAGAATCCAATTTGAGGTTGTTACCCCAGAATCAAGAACCGTACCTTTCAGGGCACCCGATTAGGGTTTTTGACATGTAAAAGTCAACTGTAGTTTGACTTTGGTGTTGGAAGGTGTTTTAATGGTGGGATTATGATCCATGAAGTTCTTATAGCTTAATAAAGTTCATTCAAGAAGTTTCAAGGTCTCAGAAGGTCCAGAGTGTCAACAGACGACTCGGTAGTCACCGATCGATCGTACGGTTAACCAAAAAGTCAACTCTTCAAATTTAAGGAATTGGACTTCAAAGTGTGAATAAAAAATGATCCTTATATCATATTGCACTTTCCTATCAATTTTCATGACCATTGGATCAAGGATGAAGGAGTAATCGAAAAATCGGGAAATTAGGGTTTTGAAAGGGGCTAAACCATAACTCCTTAACCACACATCCAATTGAGTTGGTTCAAAGCTCATTGGAAAGCTCTTGACAAATCCTACAAAAGTCCATAAGTGGTCCATGGTCAGAAAATGCATAGATTTGGAGTTATGACCAAATTCATTTTGAGAAGGGAAAAAGACTTAGGAAAATTTCACTTTCAAGCTCATTTTTTAGCAACTTTGAGAGGTCTTTTGGCCAAGTTCCTTTGAGAATTTGAAACTCATGAAAACATGAATGTTTTAGAGCTATTTGAGTTCTTTCTAGTAAGTACTAGCACATCTCAATAGCATTTGTGAGCTGAGAGTTATGGATTTGGCAAGTTGGTGTTTTCACACTTGAGTCCCACATTGACAAACTTTCAAAAATCATTCCTTTGATCTATTGGGCCAATCTCAGCTTTTGAAACATGTTTTATCTAATATGTAGAGACTTTGTAGCATAGAAATACAATGAAAATGCAGAGGAAATGGAATTAGCCAAGTTTGCAAGTGGGCTTGCAAGTGGCCTTGCAACTTGCATTTGAAATCAATGACAAGCATGAGGTGGAAAGTAGAATCTGAACCAGCTATCAACCTATGCCTTCTAGCCTGGTTTTAGAAACTTCAAACTCATCATGAAGCGTGACTTAAGCTTACCTATCAGCCAAGGAAGCTCTTTTTGGAGATTGGATTCAAAAAAGTGAAAACCTTTCCTTCTTAGGGAGGAAATCTCCAAATCTTCCCACTCTCTTCATTTGCCTATAAAAGGGAGCCCTCACCACTTCATTTGACACAAAAGAACTCCTCTAAAAACCATAGAAGTTGCAAGCTCTCACTCTTTCACTCTTGGCTCCAAATTCACAAAATCTCAAAATCCACCAAAAACCATAAAAACCTGTCTTGCTACAACAGCTGCCAAAACCATTTCCCCACACTCAAACTCACCAAAGATCATCCACACAATCTATAAATATGATATAGAAGGTGTCCAATACCTTATACCACCCAAAAACTTCACCACTCAAAAACTCAACTTCCACACCAAATTACTTTGACCACAATGCACAAAATCAATCAAAACTTGTTCTAGACATTCTCTTGATGTTCTAACCATTCAAACACCTCATAAATGTCATATCTCAACTATCCAAAGCATTGAGGATCATTGGTAGAGTTTATTTCTCCAACTGTCACAACACTTGCACATTGCTTCAAAAGGAAGAAAAGTCTCAAGGCAAGGAAGTGACTGAAGTTCTCTGGGTTTCTTGGTGTTTTCACTTGTTCAAGACTGTCTACAAGAGGTATGTGACTTCGAAACTCCCTCTCATACTTTACCTTACCATATCTTTAAAGTTTGAGGTCATATTTTGAAATTACACTCATGCTGTCCCAAAACAGTTTTGCATAAGCATTCCATATGTCAAAGTTTGCATTGATGAAAGTTTGCTTGTTTTCTTGGCATGAACACACTTACCATCATGTTTAGAATATGTGTAGATATTTTTCCTAACCTATCCCCATCTGTTTTGACATTTCACCTCTAAAATGCATATTTTAAGATAAGTGGCCATGAGATACCCCAAAATTGGTTCTGTGCACAATGTAACTGATTCCTAAGTGTGAACATCCTTATTTCCATATATATGATGTGTATATGTGATTCATTTACCAAAACTGCTTGAATTCCCTAACAGATGGAGAATTCCAGTTTTTTTCTCTAAAATTGCCTTAATGCTTAGCCTGTCATACCAAAGAATGTTACTGTTTCTGTTTCCATTCAATACCTCTTTAATTTTGTTTCACATCAGATTTTCCTTTTGTATATGTTGCTGCCTAGATCATGTGAGTTTGGTTTGCATTTTTCTGTGTGATTAAGGTGTGAGGTCAGCTGTGTGAGCATGCCAACATGATCATGCTAGGGTTGACAGTAGTACTGCTAGGTTATTGGTGCCTTGTGTGTCTAGTTGATTTCATGTCAGATGTTTGGTTTCCCTTGGTAACAACCTGACTCCTTTGAGTTGTGGCTGTAGGCTCTAGGCTTAGTTTGATAGTGTGTAGACCCTTGACAGAGTTTAAGGTGTGGAGGTACTAGGACTGCTGTTTAGTTTGTTTGGTTTGCATCAAGATTGCTAGTATTTGCATGCTGCTGTACCTCAATTCTGTCTAAACCTTTAGGGGCCAGTTTTGTTTTGGCTGGCTGTTGAAGTTTGGCTTGTGTGAGTCCCTTGTTGCTGTTGGCCACTAGTTATGGTGTATTTGAGATTTGCAAATGATGTAAAAAGGCATGAGGGCAATTAATGGAGGTTGGTTGAGATTCCAAATGCCATACTGCTGCCTATAGGTCTGATTTTAACTTGAGCACTGTCCTTTTTCTTAAAAGCCTCAATCAATGGTGTAGCTTTAGAACAGTTGTAGTTTTTG
>OZ012741.1:418470249-418498596 GCA_963859935.3 Lathyrus sativus | reverse complement strand
ATTGTGAAGGCCTGAGTTGACTGTTTTGAGCCTCATCCTTGCCTTGAGCCACTGTTTAGTGCAGTTTAGGTTTAGATGGTGTGAAGTGCTATGGTTTCTGTTGATCCTGTTAGCTACCTTCTTAGTAGATTGATATCGCATTAATGTCATTAAACTCTGATTCATTGCAATACATGTGTAACTGGTGGTTTTGCCTCAATTTTGGTTGGTCACATCCTAGTCTTTGGTCTGTTCATTTAAGTTGAAACTTAGTAATCATGTTAATGCCATACCATAATCCAACCTTCAAAACAGCCTGCAGTAGGAGCATATGTTGGTCCAGTGAGAAATTGATATTTTTTTGTGAACATAGTCCATCTAGCATGTATTTAAGACATGTGCATATCACTCTTTGAACTGGTTTATATCTGTTTCAAACTTACCATTAGCAAAATGCTTTGTTCAAAAATGCACCATTGTAATTCACATACCAATTTTTAGTATTCTACAAACCTTTTGAGCAAATCTTCTATTAGAACTCCCAGTATATCATATTTCAAACTTGTACAGACAACCTATTTGCTTTTAATTACACTTGATTCAATGTATGCATTTCAAGTTCATATCAAAATGTTCATTTGCATTTTCCTTCGAATTTTAAAATGTGAGCATTTTATGGAAAAATGGATTGCACCATCATGATCCTCATAAAATTTCAGTGGGTTTGACTAATAATTTCATTAAAAAAAGGTTAAGTTTTTAAGCGAGTTACGAGTCAAACCATATTTCAACTTTTCCTTGTTTTGGCCTCCAAACCTGCCCAGGAAATTCATTGAAACATACCTCATATATTTTTTGGGGTGGCATAAACATTGGATGTATAGCCACCCCAGTGGTAGAGACTTACGCCCCTTATGCCTTTCATGCCATGTTACCTGGGTTCGATCCTCAGTGATGACCCTCTTTTGCATTTTTTGTGATTTCCTTTTTTAATTATTGTTATTCTTCTTTTCCATCTCTTTCACACGCGCCCCCTATGCCTGGTGGTGAAGCTTCTCACTTGTGATTCCAAGTGTGGTGGGTTCAACACCCACCTAGTGAACTTTGTAATTACTTATTGTTTTATTTCATATTTTTTTCACCATTTTCAAACAGTCATAACTTTCTCAAATTTAATCCGTTTTAGGTGATTCTTGTTTTTTTCTTTTTTTTTTTTTTTTTTTCCAATTTCTTACGTTGATGTATATTCCCACCTTTCATTATTGTGACATTGATCGTTGTTATCCTAGCCTTAGGACTTGAGTCGCCGTACTCACGTTTACCGTCCCGCCACGGACATCCTTTAACCTTTATCCTAGCCTTAGGATTTGAGTCGCCGTACTCACTGTTCCCGTCCCGCCGTGGACAATTTGTCCTTTATCCTAGCCTTAGGACTTGAGTCGCTGTACTCACATTTACTGTCCCGCCACAGACATCCTTTAACCTTTATCCTAGCCTTAGGATTTGAGTCACCGTACTCACTATTCCCGTCCCGCCGTGGACAATTTTTCCTTTATCCTAGCCTTAGGATTTGAGTCGCCGTAACTCATGATTACCGTTCCGCCGTGGACATTCTCTCATAACAATCTTAACTCAGGAGAGGAGTCGCCGCACTCCATGTAAGTACTTCACTATGAATGCTTACTTCCCTTTGGAATCTTGACCATATTCAAGAATTCCTCGTCCCTAGATAGGGGAACTACGATTGCTCTGATTCCATTCCCGTCAAGATACGTAGGCACGAGATGCGATGTCTTCGCGAGCAAACTTTGTACATACCTTTTTTACTTTAGATTATTTCCCTAGCACTTTTCCCTTTAGCAAGAAACTCTAATAACACAAATATTAACAAGAGGTTCCTGTAGAGTACTACAGATGTTTAAGATGCTAACACCTTCCCTAGGTATATTCAACCCCCGAACCTTTAGATCTCTCTTTGCTCAGCTTTAGGCCTTTCCCTTTTGCTTTGCATTCTTATAGGTTTTTCTTTCTTTAAACCCTTCCTTTTATGGATAAATTAAAGTTCGGTTGTAAATAAATCAAGATTCAAGTTAATCAATAGCTTGACATCCAATTTTCACCGCAACAGTATGTTGTTGTGAAAAGTGAAAAAAAACTGGCTTGGCAAGACTTGTGGCAGCAGGTGATTTTTAAAGTAGTGAGTTTTTGAAGGAATCAATGTTATGCACATGTCACATATATGCTAAAAGATGAGACCAAGCTCAGAAAATGGTTGAAAACCTTATCAAACAGAAAATAGCACTTTTGGAGCTCATGTCATACAAAACAATAACTTAGAGATGCAGCCAGCAAGTTCATGACAGATGGGGTGTTTTGGTATCATACACAAGTTTTCAAATAGATAGGACAATGATATTATGCACATGGATCATGTAGACATGGATTGAAACATAATGTGATGTGTTGGTATCATGATATTTTGAAAAAAACAACAGTTGAAGCATGTAACGCAGTTTGAACATTTAAGAAGTTTTTGAGCACATAGGCACCATACACACCCTTAAAATAGGTAAATAAATGAGTACACAATTTTAAAATAAAAAGAAAACAATGCTCCAAACCAAAAATGACATGTTGATCCAAATTTGACAGCAAAACTAACCAAATCTCACAATAGCCCTAATAGCAAAACTCATATTTCTCACATCTCCACCAAAACAAACATCATGAGTGTTGCACCCTAAAATTTTCTCAACCTACTTCACTTGGTTTATGTTTCAATTGCATTAGCATTTGCATATAAAGTCATGTACATAGTCTAATCATCTGCATAGCATAGCATAGCAAGTCATTCAACAAGGGACCAAGTACTATTCTCATCTCTATGAGCCTATCAAGAGGTTATTATTCAAATTCAATCTTAGCCAAGTCATCATCTAAGAAGTCAGTGGATCAAGCAGTGGATCTCTCTCTTATCTTGAGTGTATTTGAAGATCATCAAAGAAGTTGTGAGCTGTGAATTGAGGTCATGGAGGGTATACAGACATCATGGAGGACCTAGAGAGTCATTTTGAAAGTGAGACAAGTCATTGATGTGATCACAAGAGTTACAGTGGAAGACAGTCAACTAGGGTTTCATTTGGGTCAACCCTAGGTCAAATGATTGATTGAAAGGCATCAAGGCATATTTGAAAGATGTGGGGTTCATCATTTGACATATAGATAAGGATATGGTGTTGTGCCAAGGAGAAATTAAGAGAAATCAAGAAGAAGAGGAGTTTCTAAATTAGGGTTTCTGTGTAAAATCCCCTAGTTTAGGTCAAACTTCCAAGCAAAATAATTCAAAATGAAAGATTCAAATGGATCCTTGGCCAACATGAAACTTGTAGAGGATCTCAAGACCTTTAATTTGAGTGGTGGAAGACATCAAGGAGATTTATAGAACTCAAGTTATGGTCCTTGCAAGTTACAAGTCATCTGGGGCATCTAAAATTTTGTTTGTGAAAGTTACTTGTCTTCCAAGCAACGGTTACCCCTCAAGGAGATTTCAAATGAATTTCTGGTCAACATAAGAGTTGTTCCTAATTGTCTTAGCTTTCTATAAAGGTATGGTATGAATTCATATGATTTGTGTAACTCTACTTATGGCCTTGGCAAGCAAAGGGTAGTTTGGTCATTTGAGAATTACAGGTCATTTCAAGCCTATGCCCAAAACTCATACAAGGAAGCTTCAAATGAAAAACTTCACAACATCAAAGTTGTTCAAAATGACATTTTGAGTCTATAAAAGTGATCATGAAAGTTTGGAAATGCTCATAGCTCAAGGTTCCAAATTTGGTCAATTAAAAGGTGAATTTAATGAATAAAAGTGACCTAAAAATGAGATTTTTCATACCATGGCCAAATGGGTTGAAATTATAGGTCATTTTGATTGGAAAGAATGTTTTGAGATGATTGGCAATATTAGATTTTTGAGTTTAGGTCAAAATTTGAGAGATATCATTGGTTGCTTATGTATGAAGTTACACATGCCAAAATTCAAGGGATTTGAGTGCAAGAAGTTTCTACCAAGTTCTAGAGTGTTCCATGAGCATCTATATATTGAATTGAGAGGATCCAATCAGGGGTTGGTGATTCATTGTGGTTGAAACTCATAGTTGCATCTCATTCTTCAATCTTGCAAATTCATTCCAAACTCTATCAAATCTTCATCATTTTCCAAAATTCTTGATCCTATCATCATCTATATTCATCATAGAGCAAGTTTCCATTAAGATCTGGCTGAATTGAAGTGGAATTCGTGCTATCCAAGTGTATCATCCAAATTGCAAAAGGAAGTGGTTACAAGAATCCAAGGGGTTTAAGCAAGAACTACTGCATACAGAATCAAGATCTTGGTCTATTGATTGCCATTGGAGCATTGCTGAGCTTGAAGTGGTGATTTCATCCCTCTGTTTTCAACTTTAAACCAGGTTAGTATTTCCATCGAATTGGCTAGAAATAGATAGCATGATAGAGAATCTTTAGGTTAGAATTGTTAGGCATAGGTAGATGAATAATTCTGGTGAGTTTAAGAGCCTTTCATGGAGTTTGTTACATGAGCACCAAAACTGTTTTGGCTTAGAACACTTAGGTTAGGGCATGTTAATCTTAGCTAGATAGATTAGAATGATCAGCATAGCATGTAGAACGCATTAGTGTAAGAGTTAGCAAGAATCATCAAGGTTGATCTCAGTGTAAAGTGTTGGAGCCAAGGTCTTCTACCTATCGGGTTTGGCTCTAGAGTGAGTTTTAGAGAGAACTGAAACCATGGCTGTGTAGAGGAGAAGATTTAGAGCATTTTTGCTTTTTACGGATATGAATTTCATGGAGAAACGAAGGTGTACGAGTATGTTGAACTCTGGTTCATGCAAGCTTGCTCATGGTTCATTAATGGTGGAAACCCTAGGTTATTTGGAGAAGACGAGCTGGGAGGCGTTGGATCTAGAAGACTTGGTTGACTGAACATATGATCTAACGGCCACGATTTAAAACTGAAACGCGAGGGAATTCTGAATGCCAAAGCGCACCGTTTCACTTATGACTCAGACTGGGCTTAGGTTGCTCATGCTATCCACACCCCCAAACGCCAAGGCCCAAACCAATTGAACTAATTCATTTACTATTCGCACCATTTTCTTTTTTATTTTTCTTTTTATGTTTTCTGATCAGCTGGGCCCAGACGCGCCTTGCTATGCGCACCCCCAGTCTGGGCCCATTGTTCATTTTTCAATGCTTATAATTGCTGATTGCACCCATAACCAATTCAAATCATTTTTAATTTCTTTTATTTTTGTTAATTCTTTGAAAAATCATAACAAATTGAAATTTTCATATTTTTAAATGGTTGTTTTTGCATCTTTTTCATATTTCTGTTAAGAAAATTGTCATATAATAAAATTAGCATTTTATTTTGTTTTTGCATTTTTAGTATATTTTTCTTTTAAATAGGTTGTAAATGATGTTTAGTTTAATACTTGATATTGTTGATTTTAGTTTAGCTAGACCCTTGTATATTTTGGACCCATTCTTTTTAGAGTACTTCATTTAGGCCTTTAATTTTCATATGAGATTTAATTCATGATTTTAGGATTTAATTTTAAATGGTTTGTTCAGGTGTGATTAGGAGAATCAAAACTAGGGTTTAGATATAACATAGGTGTAATAAATCATTTCTTTTAGGAGTTGTAGTTTGAATTTTGGGGTATGGGACTATAGGGGTATTATGGGTAGATAATAGATCCCTTAGAAAATATTAGGCTTCCCCTATTCTACTATTACTATTAGTATATTGCTGGTGTCTGATTGATTGTGTGGTGTGCCCTCTCTAGGGTTATTATTTGACTGTGTGGGGTATTGGGCCTGCTTGGGGTTTGGGGTTTGCACTGAAGACTGTGCTGATGAAGCCCATTGAGGATTAAAGAATGAAGACCAATTTCCAGAGTTGATGAAGAGTATCTCTTGCTGGCAGCTGTTGAAGGTTACAGGATTTAGGAGTTAGGCAGAGCTCTAGAGTAGAAAACTTGATTCACAAACATGGAAGGTCTTGGTTGCCTCCATCCCTCTCTATGATGCAGAGTCTCTCTAAGACATTCACCCCCTTCCTTTGGAAGGCTTGGTGATAGTGTCTAAGAGATAGAACTCTTGAGAGAAACATTCTATATGTGGTTAGCAGTCTGTTTGCCACCTTTGGTAGCCAACTAATTGCTTAACACCCCAGTTCATCCTCTTGATTGGTTCCTCAGCTGGGAGATTGTGACTTGAAGAAAAGCCATTGAAGGGTTGAAGACAAAGACCTTGCTTGAAGGCTGTGAAGATAAAGACTGATGCTTGCTGGAAGCCTGTAGATGTTTGAAGAGGACTTGAAGACAGATGTTGATGAAGACTGCTTTTGCTGTTTATTTTTGCTGTTTATAACTTTTGATGTATTGTCTGAATTTCCCTGACTGTATTGCTTGCTGTTTAACCTGTTAGGTTGAAAGTGAATTCTGTTCACTTTTGCCTGTTGTTTTCTAGGTTCGAGGTTGAGTGGGACTCCCTTGCCTCGCTTGTATTGTTGCATCCATGCATTTTACTGCTCTATTGTATATATGCTATTGTTTCTGTTTCCGTCTTTCCCCTTAGGATCTCTGCTTCTCTCTGTGCAAGAGAGGAACATGATAGACATTAGGTCTTAACCCATGCATGATAACATTAGGTTAGTTTGATTCCCTTTGCAACCGTAGGTTAGAGTTCTGTCTCTTCTTTCTCAAAACAAACTGGAAAATACAATAAGATTTCAAACACAATAAAAGACACTTCTTCCGTAAAAGAATGTGAACTCATCAAAACGTCAATTTTTGTCCGCTTGGACTGTTAATCAGAAAAACCCTTTTTCAGAAGGAATAAAAACAATCAAAACAGACTGGTGTCGTACGTGGCCCGAACTACGTTTGCTCTGATCTTTCATGCTGTATGAAAGTACGTAGGCATAGGATGCGATATCCTAACGAGCAACCTTCCCCTCCTTTCCCGTAGGTAGGCGAACTACGTTGAATCTGATTTCTCGTTCCAGACGAGAATACGTAGGCATAAAGTGCGATACTTTGTTGAGTCCCTTTCTTTCTTTTTAACCCCAGACCTGTAGAATAGATAGAATAACAATCCGTACCAGAAAACAAGCGTGGATCCCGTCGGAGTACGACGGACGTGAGGGGTGCTAATACCTTCCCCTTGCGTAACCGACTCCCGAATCCAGGATTTGGTTGCGATGACCATTCCTTTCCCGTCTTCGCGGTAGGTTTACTCTGAGCGTTTCCTTTCCCTCCTGTGGGATAAATAACGCACGGTGGCGACTCTTCTGTTCAGCCGGCGCCGATTTTCGCAGTAGCGACAGCTGGCGACTCTGCTGGGGATCCAACGTCCCCTGGCTGCTAAGGACTGCGATAGTTCCTTATGCATTTGGGATCCAACGTCCCTTAAGCGAGTCAATCCTAGCGCTTGTTTTCCCGTCGAGGATTTTGTATGGATTTATTTTTTCTGCCATTTACTTTCAGCATTATATTATTGTTATTATTGCTGTATTGGGGTGTGACGGGTGTTCTATGATTGAGAGATAAGCCGGACCTGGGCTTGAGTGCACCTAGAATTAGAGTGGAAATTAGTGGGCGCGCACGTGCTTTGCATGTCCTAGTGTCCCACGAAATCCACACTCAGACGAGGTTCTTCTGGTTGGCCTCCTGTCCTGCCCTTTGGGTGGCTCGGGTTGCTGGTTAGTTGGATTGTCGACTCTGGGAACCGATCATTTGGAAGTTGGCTAAGTGAGGCCTCTTCAAGATTTGATGATGCCACTCCTTCTGGGAATCGTATCATCAACCCTGAAAGTCTGTGACGCCGACGATCGCATAGGATGCCATACCTTTGTCAGTTACTAGGACACCTACCTGTGAGAGGGTTTTGGGGTTATGCAGGTAACTAGACCTTCAGATACCGGTTGTTTCTCGATCTGAGATCCTGAGTATTTATGGACAGTTGAGAGGTCTATCAGAGACCAGTTGGAGTTATGATATGAGGTCTATCAGAGACCAATCAGAGTTATGTTGTGGGGTCTATCAGAGACCAGTGTTGGAGCTTTGTATTGGGTCTATCTGAGACCAGGGTTTGAGGAATTCTGGAGGGTCTATTTGAGACTTTTGATATGGTTCAGGCTTCTCAGCCATGGCATTTGGTCCCTGTCGCATTTTACTTGCATTGCATTGTTTGCATAACCATTATCATTGCATCCCATTAACGTGTGTCTGTGCTGCAGGTGTATTTGCATATTCCCTAGTTCTAGTGTCCGGACTTCTGAGTACTGATCATGGCTGGTTTGAGGATGACAGTTGCCTACAAGTTACCTATCCCTGATATTACTCCCCTCCTGGGTCTGATATCTCTTGCTGATGAGGATGTCCGTAGAAGCTTCAGGTAGAGTTACGGACGGCTGTTGAGATTGGTTCGCAAATCAACTGATGATGAACTGAATAGGCTGTATACGCTGATGCAATTCTATGACCCGGCTTTGAGATGTTTCACATTCGCTGACTTTATTTTAGGGCCTACCATCGAAGAGTATGTAGAGTTTACTGAGCTGCCAGTACAGAATAAAGTTCCTTTTATTCACTCTGCCGCTGAGCCCAAGTTGGAGGATTTAGCTAAGGCCTTGCACATGAATACTTCTGAGCTGTTGATGACTTCTTGGAGCGGGGTTCCAGGTTTCTCTCTCCAGTTTCTGATTGGTAAGGCTCAAGAATACGCCAAGAATGGATGTTGGGTGGTCTTTAACGCTGTTTTGGCTCTATGCATTTATGGGATAGTGCTGTTTCCCAATTTCCCGAACTTCGTGGACATGGATGCATTTCATTTGTTTGCTGCTGGCAACCCTGTACCCATATTGATCGGGGACTTCTACCATTCGATGCACTACAGAAATGAGAACAGGAGAGGCAAGAACGTCTCTTGTTGTGTGCCTTTGCTGTACATGTGGTTTAAGAGCCATCTTCCCTGAAGGGACCTTTTGTAGATAGTGCAACTACAGCTGACTGGCCAGAGCGCTTGATGAGACTATCTTCTGAAGACATTGAGTGGTTTGATTGAGACTTGTTGGGGTCTGAGCTTATTTTCAGTTGTTCTGGGTACCCTAATGTTCCGTTGATAGGAAGAAAAGGGTGCATCAATTACAATTCGTCTCTGTTTGTTCGCCAGTTTGGATACGCGTTGAAGAACCCACCTAAGGAGGAAGAAGTACAGGAATCTTTGTACTTCACCGGTGATTTCAATGGAGAGTTACTAGCCAAGCTTCAGCATGCCTGGATGCGCATCAATAGAAGAGGGAAACCACTGTTGGGGAAGAATGATTGTCAGGCTTATGTACCATACAAAGTTTGGATCCAGGAGAGAGCAAGGCAGTTGCTGATGCCATTTCCAGCTGCACCAGTCCCTGTTCATATCCCGGTGGAAGAACCAACCACTGTTACTATGGAGGTCTACGAGCAAGTTGTAAAAGAAAAAGAAGCCTTGATGAAGATCAATGAAGGGTTAGAACAGGAACTGGCTCAGATGCGTAGTGAGAAGAACAAGGCTGTGCATTCTTTCCAACAGCAGATCGAGTTAGTAAACAGGCTAGGTGCTGAATTGACTGAAGAGAAAAAGAAGCGTGAACGCCTGGGGAAAGAATTCAGAAGCTCCCATGACATGTTGGAGTCCAAAAAGAAAGCACTCGATGCCGCCCACCGGGAAATCTCTTCTTGTAACAAGACGTGGAATGCTATGTTAACCAACAACAAAAAGAGGGAGGACAAATTGAAGCAGCAAATTTCTGAACTCGAAGAACAGTTGAAGGCTAGCATTAAGAAGTATGAAGAAGAGGTGATGGCAAGGTATAGTCTCCAGAATGCATTGAACAAGGCCATCGAAGGCAAGAAAGAAGCTGTGTCTCAGAAGCGGAAGCTAGAGGATCGCTTCGGAGAAGGGGCATGGGAGGAATTCGCTGGTGATTTGCGACGTGTTCTCAAGCGAAGAGATTTACTTGTTGAAGGTCTGCTTACCCGACCAAGTCATCCAGAGACTAAGAAGTTACTAGAAGAGTACCAGGCATATGGGAGTACTTGACCATTTCATATATTAATGTGTATGCTTTATTTGCATAGCGCTGACCATCGCCAGGATTGTTGGTTGAGGTCATGCCTTCTTCTTGTACTCAGTGATATTGTATTCTTGGCTTAATGGATTTCTCTGCAATATATGAGGTGTTTTCTATAATTCGGCTCCGATCTTCGTATTGTTGGCACTGTCACCACACTGGCACATTCACACTAGAATCGGGGAATGATATTCCCTAATGCACAGACACATATTGCATTGCATTCCCATTCATATTGCATCACAGGTGATTATTGAACGGTATCTCATTTCTTGCACTGTACCAGGTCTTCTTCAGGATTGAAGGTCAGCGCCCGCACCGATACTCCACTCGTACCAACTGCCGAAGAATTATGGATCAGATGCAGAATGAAATGCAGGACATGCGTGAGAAGCTGGCGCTCTTCATGCAGACAATGGAGACTATTGCGAAAGGACAGGAGCATTTGCAAGCTTTGGTGCAGCCTCTGTTGGTAAGAAATGCTGGGCACGGAAATGAGGATCATCAGTCTGTGCGAGTCGACACTATTCACGGGGATGGTACCCCCACACCGGTGGCTCCACCTGTGGTAAACATACCTCCTGTCAATGTGAACAACGGCGCTGCCGCCGGGAACGGTAACGTTGGAATCGGTAACCAGACTGTCGTCAACAACGTTGGGCTCGGAGATGTCAACCTGGGTGATAATATGGGAGGTAATGGCTTCGGTAATAATGGATTTGGCTTCAATGACCAGGGGTTTGATCATGCTGGGAAGTACGGCTTCAACGCTCAAGGCTTCGGGCAGGACGGATTTGGTATGACTAATCAGGGTTATGGCGGATTCGGAAATGGAAATGGCGCTGGGTTAATGGCTTTTGGACCTGCTGGGGTCGCTCCGGGGTACGGTAACATGGGGCGAGGCCCTGCAATGAATCAGACTAGATTTGGCCGTAACAACGGGTACGATGGATACGGAGCTGGGAATGGTATGTGGCAAGAAGATCAGCAAGAGGATGCTTTCTCCGGTGGAGGTTTTGAAGGTCCTATCGACGACTCTCAAAGAATCAGGATGCTCGAGGAGCAGATGAAGGGGGTCGTAAATCAAAGTGTTGTTGGCTTAGATATGACAACAATGGGTCTGGTGCCTGGCCTGAGGGTGCCAATCAAATTCAAAGCTCCCACATTCGACAAATATAAGGGGGACACCTGTCCAAAAGTGCACGTGCGGTCATACTACAGAAGGATGTCGGCGTATTCAAACAATGAGAGGATGCTAATGCATTGCTTTCAAGATAGCTTGTCGGGTCCTTCCCTTGAGTGGTATATGGGATTGGAACCAACTCAGATAAAGACGTGGAAGCAGTTGGCTGAAGCATTTGTGGCTCACTATAAGTACAACAGTGACTTGGCACCCAACCGGGTCCAATTGCAGGGGTTGTCCCAGAAGAAGGGCGAGAGCTTCAAAGAGTATGCGCAGAGATGGCGCGACATGGCTGCTAGAGTTCATCCTCCTTTGGAGGACAAAGAAATGAATGATAGGCATGTTTTATGACAAGTTGTTTCACACCTCTTTGGGCAGTTTCTCAGACTTAATCCTGATGGGAGAGAAGATTGAAAGCAACATTAAAGAAGGAAGATTCCAAGCTGAGGAATCCACCTCAACTGGCAGTAACAAAAGGGCTTTCGGTGGGCGCCGTCAAGGTGATACAAGCGCAGTGTTTGGGGGCCGAGGCCGAGGCCGGGGCAGAGGTCGAAACCAGTACAATCAGCCGCAGCAGGTGGCAAGCGTTACTATTCCGTTTCAGCAACAACCATTTCAACAACAACAACAACAACAACAACAACAGCCACAGCAGGGGGCACATACTGCCCAGCGTAGATTCCAAGGGGGAAAACCAAGGAGGGTGTTTGAAAAGCCTCCTTCAACGTATGCAGAATTGCTACAGACGTTACTGGGTTTGAACTTGGTGGAAAAGAGAACTCTGGCGCCAATAACAGGCACTCCTCCGTACGGTTATGATGCAAGCAGGCACTGTGAATTCCACTCTGGGGCTCCTGGCCACGATGTAGAGGGTTGCCACGCGTTCAAGCACGTGGTACAGGATCTATTGGATAGTAAGACTATCAATTTTGGACAGGCGGGTCCGAACATAGTGCAAAAGCCCATGCCCAATCATGGGGCAAACGCCATTTTAACCGAGGAGGGTTTGAA
This sequence comes from Lathyrus sativus, assembly GCA_963859935.3. NCBI lineage: Eukaryota > Viridiplantae > Streptophyta > Magnoliopsida > Fabales > Fabaceae > Lathyrus > Lathyrus sativus. Next base: position 418,486,225 of record OZ012741.1, on the reverse strand, counting down.
CTTGATTATGAATGTTGACGACCTAAAGACGCCGTTGTGCGAGATAAAGAGCAGATTATTGCAAGGTGGTGTGTATCCAGGTTGCGACGAATATTGTTTAGGGTGTTGGACCCAAGCTAGGGGGTGTGCGGACTTAAAGAAGGGTATTCAGACTTTAATCGATGGAGGCACATTACAATTCGACCGAGCGGTAGTTGAAGAACCTGCAGAGTTATCAGCAGACAAGCAAAGTGATGTAGCTACTGTGACGATCCCCCGAAAAACAATAACTATAACGGCACCGGCCAAGCGACCACCGATCACTATCACCAAGGCAGGACCAATCCCCTATGAGAGCACTAAGGCAGTCCCCTGGACCTATGGGTTGGAAGTGTACTGTGATGGGGTGAAAATTGATGTTAATAAGCAGCCAGTTGAGGTTGTAGACAACGTCGTCGGTACCGGAGGGATGACAAGAAGTGGGAGAATCTTCATATCGCCTGAGGTAGAGGCTGAACGACTGGCGAAAGGAAAAGGAAAGATGAATGAGACTGTCCCTGTGCAGAGGAACGAAAAAGAAACGGCATCGAAAGATGTGGAAGAGTTCATGCGCTTGATTCGTAAGAGCGATTATAAGATTGTTGAGCACCTTCAACAGACGCCGTCAAAGATATCTATACTGTCGTTGCTATTGTGTTCTGAAGCTCACAAAAATGCATTGTTGAAAGTTCTGGATACTTCCTTCGTACCCCAAGATGTTTCCGTGAATCAGCTGGAGGGGGTGTTGGCGCATGTGAATGCAGGCCATAGCTTGGGATTTACAGACTTTGATTTGACCCCGAAGGGGAGAGAGCATAATATGGCGTTGTACGTCTCTGTTGAGTGTAGAGGATCAGTCATGTCTCACGTGCTGGTCGATACCGGATCGTCTTCGAACGTGCTGCCCAAGAAAGCGATGATGAAACTGGACGTCAGGGGAATCCTGTGTACGCCTAGTGACTTGGTGGTCAGGGCATTCGATGGTACACGAAGAACAGTCTTTGGATCCATAACGTTACCTCTAAAGGTGGGGCCGGAGGTTTTCGCGACTGAATTTTATATTATGGATATCCAGCCAGCATACAGCTGCCTTCTCGGACGACCCTGGATTCATGGTTCTGGGGCAGTCACATCTACCTTGCACCAAAAGCTGAAATACATGGTAGGGGATAGTGTGGTCACTGTATGTGGAGAAGAAGATATATTGGTCAGCCATCTGTCATCATTCAAGTATGTAGAAGTCGACGAAGAGATTCACGAAACACCCTGTCAGGCATTTGAAGGATTGCGCATCCAAGACAAAGGTCCCGGGCCGAGTAAAGCGTCAGAGGTAGCCGTCTCGTCATATAAGGAAGCTCAAGCTCTAGTGGAGACAGGTGAGACAAAGGGCTGGGGCAAGGTGCTGGATATTCCCGTGAAGATGGACCGATTCGGGCTGGGATATCAACCGTCGTCATCAACGCCTGCTGCTAAGGCACCCCGTTTCCGAGGACCGATAACCATCACTGCTAGTGGAGTGTGTCACGAGGCCATCAACGCTGTTTCAGATTCTGGAGAAGGAGACAGCGATTGCGACATGGACGCCTGGATTCAGCCGAGCGTGCCAGGAAAAGGATTATGCAATTGGTCTATTCAGGAGATTGTTCCTATGACTCTCAAACAGTAATACTTTGTTTTTTTAATTGTTGAACAATCTGGTGTCTTGCCCGGGGCATCATGATTTTGCTTAGGGTCGTGCTGTTATGAACATTGTGTTGTTTAATCATTAAATAAAAGGCGTTTTTTCATGTACAAATATTGCAATCTCTGTTTTTCCTGTTTTGTGTTTTACAATAAAATGGCAACGTGGTTATTCGCTTTATACGCATTTTGAAGCATTTAACCATTCCTTTTGCAGGATAACATTTTCAGATGACATCATTGAACCGCCTATGACTCGTCTCGACTTTGAGCACCCGGTATTTCAAGCCGAAGAAGAGATTGGTGAAGATGGCGACGTGCCCGAAGAATTGTCTTGGTTGGTGAAGCAAGACGAACGAGGCATTCTGCCTCATGAGGAGGTCATTGAAATTATTAACCTGGGGTCGGAAGGGGTTGAAAAGAACATCCGTATAGGAGCCGCGCTGCAGAGCGACGTCAAGCGAAGACTGGTTGAAATGCTCGGAGAGTATAGTGATGTGTTCGCTTGGTCGTATGAAGACATGCCTGGGCTTGATACAGATATGGTCGTGCACCATCTGCCGTTGAAAGAAGAATGCCCGCCGGTTAAGAAAAAGCTTCGCAGAACTAGACCTGATATGGAAGTGAAAATTAAGGAGGAGGTTCAAAAGCAGTGGGATGCTGGTTTCCTAGCTGTGACAAAATATCCCTCATGGGTCGCTAATATTGTACCAGTGCCAAAGAAAGACGGTAAAGTGAGATTGTGCGTAGATTACCGCGATTTGAACAAAGCGAGCCCGAAAGATGATTTTCCGCTTCCTCACATCGATGTGCTAGTTGACAACACTACTCAATTCTCCGTATTCTCCTTCATGGATGGCTTCTCGGGCTATAATCAGATTAAGATGGCACCAGAAGACATGGAGAAGACTACTTTCATTACGCCTTAGGGAACATTTTGTTACAAAGTGATGCCCTTCGGATTGAAGAATGCTGGGGCAACGTATCAGCGTGCAATGACGACTCTTTTCCATGATATGATGCATAAAGAGATCGAGGTTTACGTTGATGATATGATTGCCAAATCCCAGATGGAGGAAGAGCATTTGGTGAATCTGCTGAAGTTATTCAAAAGGCTTAGGAAGTTCAGGCTGAGACTGAACCCTAACAAGTGCACCTTCGGGGTGAGATCGGGTAAACTGCTGGGGTTTATCGTGAGTGAAAAAGGAATAGAGGTCGATCCTGCAAAAATAAAAGCAATACAAGAGATGCCGATGCCTAGAACAGAAAAAGAGGTGCGCGGGTTTTTAGGGAGGTTGAACTACATCGCTCGGTTCATCTCTCACCTAATGGCTACGTGTGAACCGTTATTCAAACTGTTGAAAAAAGACCAAGCTGTAACGTGGAATGAAAATTGTCAAGGTATTTGCAGGAGCCTCCTATTTTGATACCCCCGGTGGCAGGGAGACCCTTGATTATGTATTTAACAGTTCTTGAGGGAAGTATGGGTTGTGTTCTTGGTCAACACGACGAGACAGGAAGAAAAGAGCATGCAATATACTACTTGAGTAAGAAGTTTACTGAATGTGAATCTCGATATTCGATGCTCGAAAAAACTTGTTGCGCGCTAGCCTGGGCCGCCAAGCGTTTGAGGCAATACATGCTGAATCATACAACCATGCTCATCTCGAAGATGGATCCTATCAAATATGTATTCGAAAAGCAGGCATTATCGGGGAGAATTGCCCGTTGGCAGATGGTTTTTACCGAATATGACATCCAGTATGTCTCGCAAAAGGCTATAAAGGGGAGTGTACTGTCTGAGTACTTGGCAGAGCAGCCTATTGAGGATTACCAATCGATGAGGTTTGATTTTCCTGACGAGGATATCATGTACCTAAAGATGAAAGATTGTGAAGAGTCGTTACCAGACGAAGGACCAGAATTGGATTCCAAATGGAAGTTGATATTTGACAGAGCTGTAAACGCCTATGGTAGCGGAATAGGGGCAATCATCACTACTCCACACGGGTCGCACATCCCGTTTACCGCTCGATTGACCTTTCCAGTTACCAATAATGAAGTCGAATACGAAGCTTGTATCATGGGGCTTGAAGAAGCCATTGATTTGCGAATCAAAAATCTAGATGTATACGGAGACTCAGCTCTGGTAGTGAATCAAATAAAAGGGGAATGGGAGACACGTCAGCCCAAATTGATACCGTACATGAATTACGCGAGGAGATTGTTGCCTTTCTTTGACGAGGTTGAATTGCATCATGTACCGCAAGCGGAGAATCAGATGGCTTACGCCCTGGCCACTTTGTCTTCCATGTACAAAGTCAACTTCTGGAACGAGGCTCCCAGAATTGTTATCTCCCGGCTTGACAGACCTGCCTTCGTATTTGCTATTGACGAAGCATCTGACGATAAACCGTGGTATTTCGATATCCTTAATTTCCTGAAGAATAAAGAGTATCCGGCTGGGGCATCCAGTCACGATCAGAAGACTCTCAGGAGATTGGCGGGTAATTTCTATTTAAACCCGAATGGGGTCTTATACAGAAGAAATCACGACTTGGTGCTGCTGCGTTGTGTAGACGAAAGAGAGGCAAAGCTGCTCATGGAGGAAATACATGAGGGTACATTTGGTACGCATGCTGGTGGGCATGCTATGACGAGGAAGCTGCTGCGGGCAGGTTATTTTTGGCTAACTATGGAAACTGATTGTTTCAAGTTTGCAAGGAAGTGCCACAAGTGCCAAATCTATGCAGATAAGATCCATGTGCCTCAGAGTCCTCTGAATGTGATGTCATCACCATGGCCATTCTCGATGTGGGGAATTGATATGATTGGAAAGATCGAGCCAACGGCTTCTAATGGACACCGGTTCATTCTAGTAGCAATCGATTATTTCACCAAATGGGTGGAAGCGGCATCTTACGCAAATGTGACTAAGCAGGTGGTAGCCAGATTCATCAAGAGAGATATCATTTGCAGATATGGGGTCCCTGAGCGGATAATCACTGACAACGGTTCAAACCTGAATAACAAAATGATGAAGGAGCTGTGTCGGAATTTTAAGATCGAGCATCACAACTCCTCCCCTTACCGACCCAAGATGAATGGCGCTGTTGAAGCGGCCAATAAGAATATAAAGAAGATCGTTCAGAAGATGGTGGTGACCTATAAGGATTGGCATGAGATGCTACCTTTTGCTTTGCATGGTTATCATACGACGGTACGCACATCAACCGTGGCAACCCCGTTCTCGTTGGTATATGGAATGGAAGCAGTGCTACCACTGGAAGTTGAGATTCCTTCTCTGAGAGTACTACGAGATGTCCAACTAGACGAGGCAGAATGGGTGAAAGACAGGTTGAACCAGCTGAGTTTAATGGATGAGAAGAGGCTAGCTTCTCTAGCATACGGTCGTTTGTACCAGAGCCGAATGAAGAAAGCATATGATAAGAAGATACATCCTCGGAGCTTTCAGACAGGCGACCTTGTGCTGAAGAGGATTCTCCCGCCGCAGGCAGATCACAGGGGCAAGTGGACCCCCAATTACGAAGGGCCTTACGTTGTCAGAAAAGTCATTTCAGGAGGGGCTTTATTGTTGTCCACCATGGACGGTGAAGACTTTGCGTCGCCTGTGAATTCGGACGCAGTTAAAAAATACTTTGCTTGAAATTGACCCGCTGGACAAAAAAAAGAGAGAGTCCAGGCAAAAATGGGGCATCCTGGCGAACCAAAAACAGAATGAAAGGTTTAGGCAAAAGTTAGGGATAAAATTGAAAAAATGTACACCCGCGAAGTTGAAAACCTACACTGGGCGGCTTCGGCAAAAAAGGGTATCCCGATGAACTGAAAACCCGTAAAGGGCGGTTCACGCAAAAGTTAGGGATTTGAAAAGCAAATGACTGCGGTCCGAATTTGATACTACAGTGAGCATTGGTGCGGGAGAATATACCTGAGGGGTCGATTATCAGATACAATCTCTTCGGAAGTGTGAATACCGGGAAAGCATTAGAGTCGGGCGAGTCATAGGAGGATCAGCTCGTGGTGTTCGTCTGCATCCCGTTGCCGACATGTGTACAAATTTGATTTGTCATTATATTTATGCTTCTTGTGCATACTTGTATATTTGTTATGCGTAGCTTCCTCATTTCAGGAGTTACATCCCGTGTACAAAACTCTGGCCATTTAGGGGCCCAATCAATAAAACATGTTATTCAGTATTTGATGCTGGTTCTTTACTGTTTTGTGCATGATAAACGCCTAGGTTTAATGAAACTAGCAGGTGTATAACGTCGCTGGCCCTTGCCAATAATTGCTAAAACTTTGAATTTACTGAAAATAATGTCAAGAACACTAACCTGAATAGATTTGGTTGCGTAGACTTGTCTTGTCTTGTTTGTGGTGTTGCAGGATTCGTAGTCGTATGAAGTGGACGATCAAAAGATTGCAGTATGGACCAGAAGCTCGTAACGAAAGACTCGATCCCCACGCAGGTCGCGCTTCTGAGATAACAATGTGCCTCACTGAAGAAGGATCGACTTCCCCAGCTAGTCGTAGCTTACCCAAAGGACATTCTCCAGCAAAGTTGTTTATCCTCAGCAGAGTTTGGCGATTCCAAGATTGTAGACTGTATTCAGACAGTGTGGTGTCCCCCAGAAGGATTCCCCTATCTCAAGCAGAGGGGTTTAGCCTCAGAAGATTAACATTTCCAACTCGTGAGCTGTACTTAGGCAGTCTACCCTTCCCAGTAGGGTCATTTACTCTCCCCCAGCGGAGTCAGTTGATTTTCCCCAAGAGAGTCGTTTCTCCCCCAACGGAGTTCTCTTTTCAGCAATTGTTTTCTTTCCTCCCAGTGAAACTCAAAGATTAAAAAAGAAAACTATCCCCGGCAGAGTTGACGGTGTGCCCTGGCATTTTTTTTTCGGGATACCGTGTGATACCCATTCACTCCCCAGCAGAAGTCCAACCAGGATTGGCGCATTCAATTATCCCTCAGCGAAGCGGGCTTCACTCTCCCAGCATTTATTTTGCTGGAATAATCCTGGGGCACCTGGTTACCCCTAGCGGAGTTGGCGTTGTCTTCAGCATTTATTTTGCTGAAGCGGTTTCTGTATCCCAACAATTCGAGTCTGCATTTGCATCGGCATATAGTGTCATACTTGCATCCACCAGATAAAAAACGTGTAGCATTTCCATGACGTACGGAGCATTACACCATTTTCAAGCATACGCATTGTTGAAACATAAATCAGGTTGGTTAACCTTTTGCTTTCAGGTGTGTTTTCTTAGCAGGAGTATGGAGTTCTAGCTTAGATCTATGACCAGACATTCGAGGTCTCGCCATGAGACGTGTGATGATACGGTTCATCTTACTATTTTCCCCACAGAGTTATTAGGTCAAGTTTCTCTTTGTCCCCAAGCAGAGTTATTTGTTTAAATTTCTCTTGTTTTCCCCGCCAGAGTTGCTTGTTGAAGTTTCTCTAGTCCGGCCAGCGGATTATTTTCTTCAAATTTGTTGTTACGTCAACATCAAAGGGTTTCATAAATCAGAATTTCAGAGGCTGCCGCCGGTTATCAGAGCAGGCGTCCGGTATTGTGGTTTCCAGATATCCCCAGTAGAGTCCTCTTCAAAGTTGCTGTCACGTCAGTGCTAAAAGGTTTGTGGGTTGGGACCAATGGAGTTAGTTGCTGTGGAGATAAGCAGAGAAACTGTATTCAGAGTATCTTCTCGTATGAACAGACGAATGTATTTTCTTACTGGTTGACAGAAGTATTCCCCGGAGTCGTCAAAATTTTATTGCCTATATTGATAGGAGTTCCTCGCGTTGACGAAATATGAGTCCTGACGTGGACAATTTATTCCCATATTGACGGGATTTCTTCGTGCTAGAGAAATGGGTGTCCTAACGTGGACAGATTTATTTCCTAGGGTTGACGAGATGTGCTAGTCCTAACGTGGACATATTTGATTTCTCCGTATTGATTGAATGTGAATTCATGACGTGGACAAAATTGATTACTCTTCGTGTTGGTGTCCTGACGTGGACCATTTATTCCCAGCAGATATCTTTCTTCGTAATGGTGAAATGTGCGTCCTGACGTGGACAAGTTTATAGTTCTTCGTGATGACAAGATGCGCGAGTCCTGACGTGGACAAATTTTATCCTTCTTCGCGTTGGCGAAGCGTGAGTCCTGACGTGGACGAGTTTTATTTCCTTAGCGGGTCAAAGATGTGAGTCCTGACGTGGACAAATTAAGACGAGGTATGAGTCCTAACGTGGACGATTTATTCCTAACATGGAAAAGTTTATTCCTAACGTGGAAATGTTATTCCTAACGTGGAAATGTTAGTCCTAACATGGACGATGTGTCCTAACGTGGACGATGTATTCCTAACGTGGAAAAGTTTAGTCCTAACGTGGACAGGTTATTCCTAACGTGGAAAGGTTATTCCTAACATGGACAGTTTATTCCTGACGTGGAAAGTGTATTCCTGACGTGGAAAGTTTATTCCTAACGTGGAAGAGTTTATTCCTAACGTGGACGATTTATTCCTGACGTGGACAATTCATTCCTATGATGATAGGATCCCCTCGTGCTGATGAAATACAGACGAGTCATCCCCAACACGGTCGCTAATGGATCAGTTTGTTGCCGTAACAACCAGATCCAGTCAGCAGATTTTGTTATTCAAGCAGTGGTGCAGTTTATTTCTGCAGTTGGCAAATTTCCGGGTTCTTAATATTCAACCGTCTCGTACCTCGAATGTTTGAAGGCCGTTCGCTCTTCACCCAATCGGGTCCAAGTCGCTTGAATAGGGGCAGCTGTTGCACCCTAAAATTTGCTCAATCTACTTCACTTGGTTTATGTTTCAATTGCATTAGCATTTGCATATAAAGTCATGTACATAGTCTAATCATCTGCATAGCATAGCATAGAAAGTCATTCAACAAGGGACCAAGTACTATTCTCATCTCTATGAGCCTATCAAGAGGTTATTATTCAAATTCAATCTTAGCCAAGTCATCATCTAAGAAGTCAGTGGATCAAGCAGTGGATCTCTCTCTTATCTTGAGTGTATTTGAAGATCATCAAAGAAGTTGTGAGCTGTGAATTGAGGTCATGGAGGGTATACAGACATCATGGAGGACCTAGAGAGTCATTTTTAAAGTGAGACAAGTCATTGATGTGATCACAAGAGTTACAGTAGGAGACAGTCAACTAGGGTTTCATCTGGGTCAACCCTAGGTCGACCCTAGGTCAAATGATTGATTGAAGGGCATCAAGGCATATTTGAAAGATGTGGGGTTCATCATTTGACATATAGATAAGGATATGGTGTTGTGCCAAGGATAAATCAAGAGAAATCAAGAAGAAGAGGAGTTTCTAAATTAGGGTTTCTGTGTAAAATCCCCTGGTTTAGGTCAAACTTCCAAGCAAAATAATTCAAAATGCAAGATTCAAATGGATCCTTGGCCAACATGAAACGTGTAGAGGATCTCAAGACCTTTAATTTGAGTGGTGGAAGACATCAAGGAGATTTATAGAACTCAAGTTATGGTCCTTGCAAGTTACAAGTCATCTGGGGCATCTGAAATTTTGTCTGTGAAAGTTACTTGTCTTCCAAGCAACTTTTACCCCTCAAGGAGATTTCAAATGAATTTCTGGTCAACATAAGAGTTGTTCCTAATTGTCTTATCTTTCTAGAAAGGTATGGTATGCATTCATATGATTTGTAGAACTCTACTTATGGCCTTGGCAAGCAAAGGGTAGTTTGGTCATTTGAGAATTACAGGTCATTTCAAGCCTATGCCCAAAACTCATACAAGCAAGCTTCAAATGAAAAACTTCACAACATCAAAGTTGTGCAAAATGACATTTTGAGTCTAGAAAAGTGATCATGAAAGTTTGTAAATGCTCATAGCTCAAGGTTCCAAATTTGGTCAATTAAAAGGTGAATTTAATGAATAAAAGTGACCTAAAAATGAGATTTTTTCATACCATGGCCAAATGGGTTGAAATTATAGGTCATTTTGATTGGAAAGAATGTTTTGAGATGATTGGAAATATTAGATTTTTGAGTTTAGGTCAAAATTTGAGAGATATCATTGGTTGCTTATGTATGAAGTTACACATGCCAAAATTCAAGGGATTTGAGTGCAAGAAGTTTCTACCAAGTTCTAGAGTGTTCCATGAGCATCTATATATTGAATTGAGAGGATCCAATCAGGGGTTGGTGATTCATTGTGGTTGAAACTCATAGTTGCATCTCATTCTTCAATCTTGCAAATTCATTCCAAACTCTATCAAATCTTCATCATTTTCCAAAATTCTTGATCCTATCATCATCTATATTCATCATAGAGCAAGTTTCCATTAAGATCTGGCTGAATTGAAGTGGAATTCGTGCTATCCAAGTGTATCATCCAAATTGCAAAAGGAAGTGGTTACAAGAATCCAAGGGTTTAAGCAAGAACTACTGCATACAGAATCAAGATCTTGGTCTATTGATTGCCATTGGAGCATTGCTGAGCTTGAAGTGGTGATTTCATCCCTCTGTTTTCAACTTTAAACCAAGTTAGTATTTCCATCGAATTGGCTAGAAATAGATAGCATGATAGAGAATCTTTAGGTTAGAATTGTTAGGCATAGGTAGATGAATAATTCTGGTGAGTTTAAGAGCCTTTCATGGAGTTTGTTACATGAGCACCAAAACTGTTTTGGCTTAGAACACTTAGGTTAGGGCATGTTAATCTTAGCTAGATAGATTAGAATGATCAGCATAGCATGTAGAACGCATTAGTGTAAGAGTTAGCAAGAATCATCAAGGTTGATCTCAGTGTAAAGTGTTGGAGCCAAGGTCTTCTACCTATCGGGTTTGGCTCTAGAGTGAGTTTTAGAGAGAACTGAAACCATGGCTGTGTAGAGGAGAAGATTTAGAGCATTTTTGCTTTTTACGGATATGAATTTCATGGAGAAACGAAGGTGTACGAGTATGTTGAACTCTGGTTCATGCAAGCTTGCTCATGGTTCATTAATGGTGGAAACCCTAGGTTATTTGGAGAAGACGAGCTGGGAGGCGTTGGATCTAGAAGACTTGGTTGACTGAACATATGATCTAACGGCCACGATTTAAAACTGAAACGCGAGGGAATTCTGAATGTCAAAGCGCACCGTTTCACTTATGACTCAGACTGGGCTTAGGTTGCTCATGCTATCCACACCCCCAAACGCCAAGGCCCAAACCAATTGAACTAATTCATTTACTATTCGCACCATTTTCTTTTTTATTTTTCTTTTTATGTTTTCTGATCAGCTGGGCCCAAATGCGCCTTGCTATGCGCACCCCCAGTCTGGGCCCATTGTCCATTTTTCAATGCTTATAATTGCTGATTGCACCCATAACCAATTCAAATCATTTTTAATTTCTTTTATTTTTGTTAATTCTTTGAAAAATCATAACAAATTGAAATTTTCATATTTTTAAATGGTTGTTTTTGCATCTTTTTCATATTTCTGTTAAGAAAATTGTCATATAATAAAATTAGCATTTTATTTTATTTTTTCATTTTTAGTATATTTTTCTTTTAAATAGGTTGTAAATGATGTTTAGTTTAATACTTGATATTGTTGATTTTAGTTTAGCTAGACCCTTGTATATTTTGGACCCATTCTTTTTAGAGTACTTCATTTAGGCCTTTAATTTTCATATGAGATTTAATTCATGATTTTAGGATTTAATTTTAGATGGTTTGTTCAGGTGTGATTAGGAGAATCAAAACTAGGGTTTAGATATAACATAGGTGTAATAAATCATTTCTTTTAGGAGTTGTAGTTTGAATTTTGGGGTATGGGACTATAGGGGTATTATGGGTAGATAATAGATCCCTTAGAAAATATTAGGCTTCCACTATTCTACTATTACTATTAGTATATTGCTGGTGTGTGATTGATTGTGTGGTGTGCCCTCTCTAGGGTTATTATTTGACTGTGTGGGGTATTGGGCCTGCTTGGGGTTTGGGGTTTGAGCTGAAGACTGTGCTGATGAAGCCCATTGAAGATTAAAGAATGAAGACCAATTTCCAGAGTTGATGAAGAGTATCTCTTGCTGGCAGCTGTTGAAGGTTACAGGATTTAGGAGTTAGGCAGAGCTCTAGAGTAGAAAACTTGATTCACAAACATGGAAGGTCTTGGTTGCCTCCATCCCTCTCTATGATGCAGAGTCTCTCTAAGACATTCACCCCCTTCCTTTGAAGGCTTGGTGATAGTGTCTAAGAGATATAACTCTTGAGAGAAACATTCTATGTGTGGTTAGCAGTCTGTTTGCCACCTTTGGTAGCCAACTAATTGCTTAACACCCCAGTTCATCCTCTTGATTGGTTCCTCAGCTGGGAGATTGGGACTTGAAGAAAAGCCATTGAAGGGTTGAAGACAAAGACCTTGCTTGAAGGCTGTGAAGATAAAGACTGATGTTTGCTGGAAGCCTGTAGATGTTTGAAGAGGACTTGAAGACAGATGTTGATGAAGACTGCTTTTGCTGTTTATTTTTGTTGTTTATAACTTTTGATGTATTGTCTGAATTTCCCTGACTGTATTGCTTGCTGTTTAGCCTGTTAGGTTGAAAGTGAATTCTGTTCACTTTTGCCTGTTGTTTTCTAGGTTCGAGGTTGAGTGGGACTCCCTTGCCTCACTTGTATTGTTGCATCCATGCATTTTACTGCTCTATTGTATATATGCTATTGTTTCTGTTTCCGTCTTTCCCCTTAGGATCTCTGCTTCTCTCTATGCAAGAGAGGAACATGATAGACATTAGGTCTTAACCCATGCATGATAACATTAGGTTAGTTTGATTCCCTTTGCAACCGTAGGTTAGAGTTCTGTCTCTTCTTTCTCAAAACAAACTGAAAAATACAATAAGATTTCAAACACAATAAAAGACACTTCTTCCGTAAAAGAATGTGAACTCATCAAAACGTCAATTTTTGTCCGCTTGGATTGTTAATCAGAAAAACCCTTTTTCAGAAGGAATAAAAACAATCAAAACAGACTGCTGTCGTACGTGGCCCGAACTACGTTTGCTCTGATCTTTCATGCCGTATGAAAGTACGTAGGCATAGGATGCGATATCCTAGCGAGCAACCTTCCCCTCCTTTCTCGTAGGTAGGCGAACTACGTTGACTCTGATTTCTCGTTCCAGGCGGGAATACGTAGGCATAAAGTGCGATACTTTGCCGAGTCCCTTTCTTTCTTTTTAACCCCAGACCTATAGAATAGATAGAATAACAATCCGTACCAGAAAACAAGCGTGGATCCCGTCGAGTACGACGGACGTGAGGGGTGCTAATACCTTCCCCTTGCGTAACCGACTCCCGAATCCAGGATTTGGTTGCGATGACCATTCCTTTCCCGTCTTCGCGGTAGGTTTACTCTGAGCGTTTCCTTTCCCTCCTGTGGGATAAATAACGCACGGTGGCGACTCTTCTGTTCAGCCGGCGCCGATTTTCGCAGTAGCGACAATGAGCAAGATCAAATGAGCATAAAACAATGATTTAGAACCAAGAGATACCATTATGGCAAGCCAACAGTCCAACACACAACTCATGGTAGTGAAAAAGCTAGAATGACATAGAAATAACATAATGTGAAAACAAGGGCCACATTGATTTAAACATGATCAAGGGCATGGGGAATCTATGAGTAACTTATAAGTTAGATTCAAACATCACTAAGGAACTAAGACTAACAAGCCTAGGGCAATCATATCAATATTTCAATATTGGCTCCTAAAAACTACCACATGACCAAAATCTCACAAACAAGTTAAGCATGACACCAAAGTAAAAACTTGGTGACATATCATCCACATATCATTTACAAATGACAATATATTAACAAAACAAGTATCATGACAATGAAACAAGTGTTCTTGACAAAGAACCACAATGGGCAGCAATGGTTACATTTTCACAAAATCATCTCAAAATGACAAAACATGATAATGTATGATTAGTAGAGAGTTGGAATGTCACATACCTCTTCTAGACAAGCCTTGAGCAAGCTAAGAAGCTTAGAAACCCAGAGATCCTCCTTTATTTGCAAAGAGATGAAGCTTGCTTCCTCTTGAAGCGACAATCCACTTTTCAAGACAGTTGGAGTTGTGTGATTTCCAACTGGTTTTTATGGCTTAAAAACTTGAGATATGATGTATAGGAGGTGTTAGGAGTGTTAGAATGGTAGGGAATGCTTTGAGTGAGGATTTGGCTTTCAAAGTGGAAGAAAGTCAAACTATTAAGGTATGAAGGTTGACTTTTGTGAAAATGAGCCTTTTGAGTGGTTTGAATGTATGGACACCTTCTACAAAATGTTTAGAGATTGTGTAGATGGTTTTGAGGGACTTGGAGATGGTTGAACTGATCTTGAGCAGAGTTTTGCTCAAGATAACTTTTTGGTGAAAAATGGAAATTTGAAACTTTGAAATTCTTAAGGAAGTGAGAGGGAATTGAGAGTTGTTGTTTCTATGATCTTTGAGATTTACTCTGGTTTCCAAATGACATAGAGGGAGCCCCTATTTATAGGAGAATGCAAGGTGAGGGAAGATTTGTAAACTTGGCATTTTGGAGAGATTTTGAAAAGGAAACCCTTGGCTTGGGGTTTGTACAGCTGCAAGCATCAAAGCCTTGACTCAACTGATGAATTAGTCAAGTGAAAATTAATGACATGATATGATTAGAGTGGCTAGGAAAATAGGGAACTGCAGCTGCAAGTGCAAGTGGCAAAAGTTTCTCTTTCCATTTTTATGAATATTATATTGTCAACTTGCCTCCAAGTTGCCAAGTCCATCAATTCCTTCTTTCTTCTGGTTTTCTCTTCATCTAGGCCTCAAGTTATCAGAATAAACATGATCCAATGGTTGGGGACGGCCCAAGTTGTTAAAATTTGAGTTTGTGAAGAATTGTCAATGTGGGACTCAAGTGTTAAAAGCCCATCTTGCCAAATTCATAACTCTCAGCTCATAAGGGCTATGGAGGAGTTCTACCACAATTTGGAAAGCCCTCATGTAGCTCTATAACTTTCATGTTTTCATGAGTTTCATATTCTCAAAGGAGCTTGGCAAAAAAAGCCTCTCAAAGTTGCTGAAAAACAAGCTTAAAAGTGAAATTTCTCTAAGTTATTTTCCCTTCTTGAAATGAATTTGATCATAACTCCAAATATATGCATTTTCTGATCATGGACAAATTTGAGGCTTTTGTAGGATTTGTCAAGAGCTTTCCAATGAGCTTTGAACCACTTCATTTGGATGTATGGTTGAGGAGTTATGGTCTTGCCCCTTTCGAAACCCTAATTCCGATTTTTGCAACTACTCCTTAACCCTTGATCCAATGGTCATGAAATTTTATGGGAATGTGTAATATGACATAAGGAACATTTTTTATTCACATCTTGAGGTCAAATTCCTTATGGTTGGAGTGTTGACCTTTTGATCAATCGATCAATCTGCGACTACCGAGCCGACTGTTGACGATCCGGGTATCTTGAGGCCTTGAATCTTCTTGAATGGACTTCACTAAGCGATATAAACCTTATGAACCAAGATTTCATCATTAGAACACATTTCATATCAAAATTCAAACTACAGTTGACTTTTCCTGATCGAAAATCCTAATCGGGCCTGAGCTGCATTGTCTTCAATATTTGGGTGCCAACCTCAAATTGAATTCATATTTGAAGCAATGTAGCATCCTTGACCCTATTTCATTGGAAATCAAGTCAAGACGTTGACTGATCAAACCATTGAAACCTCGACTTTTAACTGTGCGAAAACCCTAATTTCCCCTTGTTACTTGGATACTGTGCAGATGAACTGGATGATCATTCCAACCCCACTATGACTTTTGAGATACTCAACAGGCTTCTCCTTTCTTTTTCTCATGCTCCTGATGACTTGTACCAATGCTTTTGATAAAAAAAAAGGGCGGGCAAATTTAGGGTATGACAGATACTAGGGCCAATACTGCTCTGATAGAAGTGTGTCTAACGACTAGACTGAAAATCTCATCATAATCAACCCCCTTCTACATTGAATACCCCTTTGCAACTAGGAGAGCCTTGAACGTTTCCCATTATTTTTCTGTTTCTAATGGCTTTTTCTTGTACACCCACTTACAACTAATAACTCTCTTTCCCTATGGCAACTGAACAAGATCCCATGTCTCATTTTTTTTCAAGGATTCCATCTCCTCCACCATATCACATATCCACTTATCTTTCTCCTGGCTAGCCA
>OZ012741.1:418440979-418469749 GCA_963859935.3 Lathyrus sativus | reverse complement strand
TATGTGAGAATGGTCACCAAGTGATCATAAGAGCTTGGTAAAAAGCACAACAAAATAATGGCTCTATCCTCATTGTCAACCTTCACACCAAGATGTGTCAAATCAACAAGGATGTTGTTGAAAACATTGACATGAGCCTGTAAATCGCCTCTTTCCTGTATCTTCAAGCTATAGAGACGCTGCTTCACAAAAAAATTTGTTCATGAGCATCTTGGACATGTATTGATTTTCCAAATTTTCCCAGACATCCTTTGGATTTGTAAGGTTTGGTATATGATTCATCACGTCATCAGAAACACAAAGTCTTACCAAAAACACTATGATAATCCTTGGAAATATAACATATATTGTGTTCATGAAGCACCCCCTGGCCACTTGGCAAAACACACTTAAAGCAAAGTTGGTGAACCCCCTCTTAGGAACTAGCCACTCAAGAGCATTGGTCGTGGATTCTTGAATATGTCTAACTTGAACCAAGAAAAAACCTGGGGCTGGGCCAGGAACCCCACCTTTGGTTAGGAATGGTTACTAGTGATTTCGAAGAACAATATAAACTTTTCTCGACCAAAACTTGTAACGATTAAACTTAGTCGCTATTTTGACTCGCACCTATCAAGACTATAGAATTCAACAAGCACACTGAATCTAATAAGTATGAGAGTTAGTCGTTTTTTAAGACCGAGAAAGGATGACACCAAAAGGACAAACCTCACTTACAAAGTAGTCAATTTTAGTCATAGAAAGAGTAGGAACCAACAAGTTGGTTCGAGGCTTAAAGACCAAGTTGGATACAACCCAATTGATAAAGCAAAGTTATCAGGAAGAAAATTAAATAAGTCACGTTATACATGAAGAAAACATCAAATGAAAAGGTAAATACATAAGTATCATTATTCATGCAGGTAACAAAGAAACATAAGGACATAACACCCTATTAACGACCTTGAATAGGTCAAGTTGTGAGCAAATAACAGATACATGTGAATGGATGACTTATAACTAGTCGACTTCCTGATGGAAAGGTCTATAACATTCTTAAGAGTCTACTGAAGGGATTCATCAACATTTTACTTAGTCGAACCACCCAATCACAATGGGCATTACGACCCTTAGATTGTGATTCATTCTCCTATTGCAAAGCTTTCAAAGCCTTGCTGACACAAGACTTCACCCTCGTGGTTATTTCCATCTTGGACTTCTTATCCATATCTAGAGATGATTCAATCTCAAAGATCTTCGAAGCTAAGAAAGAAGAAGATTCATTATTTTTTGCCTTCTTCTAATAAGACTATACATAACTAGCCTTCTCTTTAAGGGCTGCCATTTTGTCCTGAAGCTTGGACCATCTTAGTTCCATAGCTTCACGCTTTCTTTTCTATGTATCCCTCTCTTTTGAAGTATTATCCATGTCCAAAATGTCTCCTGACAAACAACATTAAAGGAGAACAAATAAGCAGTCCACTAAGAGTAAAAAGTAGCTTTAGAGAAAGGCTATATCTTCTCCGCTTCAAATAGGTTCTGAAGGTAGGTGAGATCCTTCTCATATATCACAATAACAACCTCTTTGGAAGTGAGGAGACAAAATAGTCAGCAGCTTAAGAAAATCGATGGTCGACCCTGAAGTAGCACCCTCGGACAACGGGGTCCATTTTGTTGACTTTTCCTCCAAAAGAGGACTTTGGTCTTGGTCCATATCCCTTTTTTTGTTGCAGTAAGTGTAATACCCGAGGTTTATGAGGGAGGGGAGTGGTCGTAGATGCACAAGGCATGACAATGAGCGACTCCTAGCAGCTTTTAGGCAAAAATTAAATTCACATCGAAATGAGAGGGATCCCAAGTTTATGTAGGTATGAGACTGCATTGTTGAAGAAAGACTTATAAGGATTGATTGGGACTACATATACCAACATGACGCATCGTCTTTTTTGGTAGCCTAACAAATAACAACTCCATAGTTAAACGTGCTTAACTTGGAGTAGTACTTGGATGGGTGACCTTTGGGAAGTTTTGCGGAAAGCGTGTGATTGAGAACAAAACATGTTGAAAAGACTCATGTTGGTTTTTAAGATTAGTCAGTAATCCTAAAAGTAATATAGGGCGTTACAAATGGTATCAGAGCAGAC
The DNA here is from genome assembly GCA_963859935.3 of Lathyrus sativus. Classification (NCBI taxonomy): domain Eukaryota; kingdom Viridiplantae; phylum Streptophyta; class Magnoliopsida; order Fabales; family Fabaceae; genus Lathyrus; species Lathyrus sativus. The sequence goes on along the minus strand of OZ012741.1, from coordinate 418,467,626 downwards.
CACTCCCAGTATTATATGGTTCGAGGATGAACCAAGAAAAAGTTGTTGGGCATGTAACACCCGAGGCCGATGAGGGCGGGGAGTGGTCACCGATGCACAAGGCATGATATTGAGCAACTCTTGGAAGCTTCTAGGCAAAACTCGAACTCACATCAGAATGAGAGGGATCTTAAGGATGTGTAGGTATGGAACTACATGGTTGAAGGAAGGCTTATAAGGATTTATTGATACTACCTATACCAACAAGATGCATATTCCTTTTGGTAGCATAACAAATAAAAACTCTATAGTTAAGCATGCTTGACTTGGAGTAGTATTTGGATGGGTGCCATTCTAGGAAGTTTTTGGGAAAAGTGTGTGAGTGAGGACACAACATGCTGAAAAGACTAGAGGTTAAAGTAACAAATCATTGCCTTGCTGACCATAGACACAGGCTTAGAGGCAACTGTTCTGGGCCGACCATAATGACCCCAACCAACACTCTAAAGGAACTCTATTCCTTCCAGAATCTTCTCAACACACAAGGACTCTCCTCATGATGATCACAACGGATCTCAATTGCATTCACATCTAATGACTTTTTGTGATCTACTTATAACAAATAAAAATTTTGTTATTCCTTCTCTACTATATACATAGAAGGCGCCAAATTCTGATGTTTAGTTTCAAACCCAATTTCAATTTACTTTTCTCCTTAACATAGTGACTTGAGCCTTGTAGTGTTAAGTGTCGTACCTCAAAAAAAGTATGACCTCGCGAAGCGCAATCGCACGCTCCCGGAATGATGGGCTAACAGAGTCGCCACCAAAATTTATTCATTCTCGAATAGGGAAAGGGAATATATCTATTAAACCCAAAAAATAACGACAATGATTATGGTCGTCGTAACTAAATCAGTGTATGAAAGTTGGTTATGTAATGGGAAGGTATTAGCACCCCTCACGTCTATTATACTCAAAGGGAACCGTTAGGTTAATTATATGCATTAGTGTTAGCTTGAAAATATTAGGCTTCTCAAGTTAATAAGAAGAGAAAGAAAAGGACAAATAATTTTTTTTAGGGTTCCTGATGAGACTTTAAATATCGCTCCTATATATCTCCAAGTGCAATGGAGAGCTCAAGGCTACATAGTTCTAGGTATAAAATATTTGTTTATTGGTCAATTTTAGCGAAATCTATTTTGTGACAATCTATTGAAAAACATTGCATGCTACCCAATACAGGTGAGGAGCTGGTGTTTTCATCACATTGAATAGATTTCTAGATATCAATATTCATGGGAAACGCCACTTATCTCAACTCACACGATTATGGATGAAACATTGTGCTCACATTGTCTCGAGATGAAATATCTTTCTTGTAAAAATACTTGAAAGTCATTGCGAGAGTTCGAACGGGTGAGAACTATATCTCATTTCTCAACTCTAGGGAGCTCATGGACTACACCACATTCCTTTTTCATCTTATTTGTGAAAAGAATTTTGATATTTTTAGATATTTTGAAATTTTGATTGAGAAAATGTACTTTATGTTAATCGTGGTTTATAATGCGTTTTGGAATTGATTGGAGGATGATGAATGTCTGAATTGGAGAGATTTACATCTCAGATCCGAACTCACAAAAGCTTTTGGATTACACCCCGTTCCTTTTCACCCAATTTATTGAAAGGTGTTTAAATAATGGTTAAGTGTTTTTGATTTTTAATTTAGGAAAATGGCTTGATGTTGAATCAAGAATTTGATTATAGTTTGTGAATATGGTTGGCTTGAGGGTTTGAAAATTGTTTGATTTTTGAGAAAATTACTCGAGAATGGATCAAGCGTTTATTTTTTTTAAAAGGGTTAATTTTATGCTAATTTTGAATTAACAATTAACTAATGAAATGAAAACAAAATAAAGGAGAATGGTAAAATTATTACAAGTAATGAGAATACAGGTACATTTTGTTGAATAGGGATTAAGAAGCAATAAACATCCAGGCCATCAAACAAGTAAATGCAAACAAAAAGATCTCATTATAAGAAGGCCCAAGAGTAAGCCATAGAACTGAAATCCAACCGAAATTTAAAGCAAATTGAATTTAGCACTATGTTAAGCTCATTTAGAGTGGATCATTTAAGAATCACTCTATAAGAAGTCATACAAAAATATTTGTGTCCAAACAATATTTGAAAGCTAAATTGAATTTTAAACTTCGAAATCGTAACACAATAATAAACCAAGCAGCAAATCAAATATTATTATTATTACTAATGTATTTGGCCAATTTATAGACTAGATACAATGATTATTCAATCTTATAAAAAGGAACAGAAGTAGTATATCACAATCATCATAATCAAAATGAAAATACAAAGAAAAGCAACTTAATTACAATCATAAAAAAAAACAAAACAAAAGAAACCATGGGGTATAACAAGTATAAGGTAAATGACTCAAGTCAAATATTAGATGCAAGTCCATAAGCAATAAAATATTTAATCAAAATTTTCCAATAAAATATACAATAAATAACAAAATTTAGAAAAAAAAGTAAAAAGAAAAACTAAAAAAAAAAGAAACAAAAGAGAAAAGGAGTAACACCCCCAATTATTCAAATCCTCTCTTTTTTTTTTCAACAAAAAGTTTAACAATCCCTCAATAACAAACTAACACGTGACATGACTTTGAATAATTATGAAAAAAGAAGATAAAACACCACGTAGCAAACAATAGCAATAAGAAAAAACTCAAGACAAGTTTCTCTCCCTTACCATTTGAATCAAAATTGCATCCATTTTTTTAGAGAAAATTAACACTACTTTGTTTACTTATGAACAAATAGAAAAATAGGAACAAGCTTCCTATGATCAGTAACAACACCACTTTACTTGTCTATCTCTTGTCATGTTTTCAAATAGAGTGAGAGATAAGTATGGTGAGATGAAAAAGAAGATGCAAGTTTTTGAGGGAGTTTTTCTTAGAGAAAATGAAGTGAGTCTGCGTTGATGCATGGAGGGGATAGATTGTGTGGTTTACAAGGTGGAACTCTCGTGAGTTATAATGAGGAATATGTGAAGAGGTAAAGGTGACTTGATGTTATAGTTTATTTATGTGATGAAAAGAAGATGGTAAGTGTTCTTATTTTCATGAATGAAAGAAGTGGTTATGTAGGTTGGAAGGAAATGAAGAAGATAATATGTGTATATGTTCATGGCATGAAGAAGATATGAGAAAATGGTGAAATCAAGGCCACCTTTCTAATGAAAATTTTCTTTCTCTTTTTTTTATGAAGTTAATGAGAAAGAGGAGAATAATGTCGTAGGCGGCTACTATTGGTGTATGTTTTTTCAATACACATTAACTTATATATAAGTGAGTTAGGGTTACCTTTTTTAAAATTAATGCCAACAATGCCCTTTCTACACTCTTAGGTGGTCCAAAATGAATTTAAAATGAAAATGAAATAAAAATAAAAATGAAATTAAACTAACTATTTTAATAGTGATATTTTTTCATTATTTTGACTAAAAAACAAAAATAAAAGGAATAAAAATAAATAAAAGTCAAGGGCAAAGTTAATTACTAAAAGACCTCAGTTGTGTCTCTATTTAAATATCTTCAACCAGAGAATATGAAGAATACTAATCTTCGTATGAACCCAGTGGGAAAAGTTAATTACTAGAAGACCTAAGTTTTGTTCCTGAATACAGACGAAATGAAATGACATGCGATGTTATAAATGCATGAAGGACTCTTTTTCCATTTGTTTTGGTTTGCTAGGGATATGATGTGATATGAGATGACCCTAGATGGATATTTATGATGGGTAAAAAATGAATGAATGGACCTGTGGGAAATAATAGAGACATACAGTGATGCTGATCCAAAGGAAATGAAAAGGACAATGAGGGAGGATTCACTGGGGATAACAATTTGCTAGAGAAAAGACACTTGGGAGAATTCCAGATGACGTTAGACTTTTAAAAATACAAAATGCCAAACGCTGCTAGACTTTTGAATAGATAGAATTCCATACAAAGCTGGGCTTTAAAATGACAGAATTCCAGACGACACTTGAATTTAAAATAAAATGCCAGACGTCATTGGACTTTAAAATGAAATGCCATACAAGATTGGAGTTAATCCCAGACATTAATAAAATATATAGCAAATTTAAACGAAGTTTTCTAGATGAGGCTGGAATTTTATGCCTGGGAAAACCAGACTGTGGTTTAAGGGCGCCAAATCAAAATTGGACTTTGAGAATAAATTGCCAAATGAAAACTGAATTATGGTTTAAAGACGCCAAATGAAAATTGGACTTAAAGATGAACTTCCAGATGAGAATTAGACTTAAAGGATAAATTACCAGATGAAAATTGGTGTTTTAGTTTTTGTTTGTTAGACGAGTACTGACTTTCAAATAATCTACCAGACGAACTGGTTTTTTTTTCTTCTGATTTATTGTCAGACGGGAACTAATTCTAAAATGGGCTACTAGATGGGGAACTGGTTTTGAAAATAAAACTGACAACCATACGGGAATTGGAGTTAAAAATAGGCTACCAGACTGGAACTTGTTTATGAATCTGCCACCAGACGAGGATTGGTTTTGAGAAAAGTCTACCAGACAGGAACTAGTTTTAAAAACTAACTGTCAGACAAGACATGACTTTCAAATAGTCTACCAGGTGAGAACTGGTTTTTGATGTTTGATTTTTCATGCTATAAGAATATGCTTGATGAATGAGATGATACACATGGCTTAACGCTAGAGTAAAGCTACATAATTAATGCATGAGAATGATTTATGCAATGACTCGAAGGCTTCCAAAGATACCCCTATGGTGGGTAATGGATGGAAGTTATTTTGTAACAAAGGTTCTTTTGTCAAAAGGAAAAAGGTTATTTGATGATGTACTATCATGATTCCCCGACACTCGTCTTGAACTCAATGGTTGTTGACGTATGTCAAAGTTTGCTTGAGTAGCTTGAAGGCATGGAGAGAAATTTCCCCTTTGTGGCTCACCCTGCACCAATCTACTTGGTCTTTGAAGAGGTTCACCTTGAAAGGAGTTTGGAAGCAACTTGTCGTAACTTTGAGATGGCTTGCCCCAATGTTTTAATATTGAAGTGTTCTGCCCCTAGTTGACCAATTCTTGCAATGGGAGACTTTTGATCGATGACCTTTGGAGAGTTGGACTCATTGAGCTCTTTGTGGTGACTTACCCTAGTCTGAGTGTTGCAATGATTTCATCTTAACTAACTAACTCTTAGGGTGATTGGCACATATTGAACGATTCTCAAAATGATCTTCCCCTGATTGGACTTCTTTTGCCTGATCAAGCTCCTCAAGTGACTTCATATTGTTGGGACTTCTTTAATACTAAGCGCTGACTTGCAAATAAAATTGTTCACTCAAAAATGGTACTTTTAATGAAATGTTTAAGCAAATTTTTGAAATCAAAGTTTATTGAGATCATTATGGTGAGATACAGTGAAAAGGTCAATGATCCAAACACAATGTTGATCTAGCCTTTCACAGTGTGTAAGGTGGTGTGATTAATAAAGATCGTTAGGAGTCAAGCTAATGCAACCTTGCTGTAGCATGCTTTAAAAAAAACCTTGCCTCAATTAGATCTTTTAAGGGTTGTAACGTGACATGGTTCAGGGTTTTGAAACAAAATATATAAGGTTCAAAACACTACTACAAAATAAACCTTTTGTAACACCAATTTTAGAAGAACCATAGTGTTAACCGTGGTAATAATTTATTTCTGGGCGCTTTATTTTTATTTGTATTTACTAGAGGACATGTCACAACAGTCAAATGAACCAACCGTGTTGAAAAGGTACACATAGTGAAATAGTTCGAATCCAATCATCAACAATTAGACATTTATCGGGATAAAAATGTTATTGACCTTGTATATCACCATGATTTTTATTACCAACCGTGATGAAACGTGATACTTTATTTAATAAAGTAAAATTATCTATATCTTCAATACATAACATCCGTCTCTCTCAAAACAAAACCCTAACAACTCTTTCACTCGTCTATCTCAAAACGAAACCCTAACAACTCTCTCACTCGTCTCTCTCATATGAAAACCCCAAAACGAAACTATAACAAAAAATCTTAGCCAATGAGTATTTACAGGTTCATTTTCTCTATAGTTGTTTTTCAAAATCTGTTTCAATAGCTTGTTTCATGATGTTTGAACTTCCTTCTTGTTTTAACTTATAGGTATGGATGCTTCTTTCAATAATGAAGACGAAGCTAAATGTAGCCTTGTAAACTCGTGTCAAAGATCTAGAATGACATCCACTCAAAATATACATAAGTTTGGAGGTCTAAATTCATCTTCATTCTTATTTCATTGACGACAGACCATTATGGCACATGTATGGTATGTTTCTGAAGCATTTTATGACTTGATATGTTTGTTGTATCATGTTTGTTGTTGATGAATGTTATTATTAATGTTTGTTTAAAAGATGAGTTTATTGTATATTATGTGGTTTGAGTATTTTTCCAATACCTTACCGAATATATAACTTTCCAAACTACATTAAAAAATTATGATATGATAGATAAAATTGTATCAGAAAATAAGTACATGTTTAATTCTTGACAAAAATTCTTCACATTGTTGACTGCATGTTGTTCCTTGACAATTAGAACTTGGTTTAATGATTGTAGGTCTTCAAACACCCCTCTCTCAACCTCTAATTTTGTTTGCAAAGTAAATAATATTTTGCAAAAAGAATTAGAGGTGAATGCATGGGCGGTTGAAGAACTAGGATCATTAAACCAAGTTCTTATTATCAAAGAACAAAATACATATAAGGACTTAAAGAACTCTTGTCTAGCATTGAATGTGAACTTATTCTTCTAATATAACTTAATTTTTCATATTATAATGTTCTAGTGCAGATTGGAAGGTTATATGTTTAGTGACATTGGTGAAATAAGTATTCCACATAATTTATAATAAACTCAGGTCTATATATCACAACTGTTGTTTAACACAAACGTTGTCAAATAAGTTATATTACATGGATACAATCATAGGTTTTTAAAGTAGCCGCTGTGGTAGGTAGCGCGCTACATGGACACAATCATGGTTGCACGACTGTGGTGGAAACCATCATAAATACAATCACACCTTACCTCACAACGGTTGGACCAACGTGGTGGTATCCCTTTTCCAACCGTTGTGATATGTGTTGTATGTTATAGTGAAATTTAATTCTAACCCAACCCTATTCTCCTTGATGATCTCTAGTCACACATTCAGTTAATTCGACATACACAATAAACTTTTAAGAGGGTTTGAAGGTGTGATGGTAAATAAGAGGATTCTAGATGATATTTTCTTGAAATGACAGTCATCTTATTTTGTTTTTGTCAAGGATTTTGGTGACCTTTTTTTGACTGATTTTTATCCCTAATTTTTCCTGGATCGATTATTTGAAGCTTTTGATCCACCGAGATGCCCTGGTTTTTTCCTAAGTCTCCGTTTGTTGTGCTCGACTTAACGGGATTCTTTTTGAAAGAATGTGATTTCCTTATTATTGGTTATTGAGGAACAACCACTATAACGTTTTTGGCTTTTCACGTCTTCTTTGACACTTTGTGGTGTGTGCGACGAATAACATGTGGTTAAATCTCTTGGAGGGTGTGTAGATGGACTAACTCTCTCGAAGATTAGATGCTTAGTCAAACTATCTTATTAAACGATAGAATTTGATGTGGTGGGTGGGTTGAATAGATCACAAATTAAAAATATAACTTTTAGCAAAAATTATTTAAAAAGTTTTATGGCACAGCGGAAACAACGCGAATCGAATAGTCTAACCAAACCTACTATAGAAAAGCTCGGATATGCGTAATATAAACCAATTGGATGATAATGAACGCAAATAGTTCAATAACTATTAATTCACAAATAAATTAAATTCTAAGCTATGCGTAGAGCTTATTTCCAATGAACAAAAATCAATTAAAATACTCAAAGACAATTTATCAAACACTTTGTGTACGACCAATAACGTTTAGAAATTTAATTTGTTTTGTTGGTGTTAAAATCCAATCACAATCAAAGTGATTATGATTATATCAACAATAAAACTTTAAAATATAGTTGAAAAACAATTCCCAATTGAATTGATCAAAACAACAATGAACTCGATAATTTGCAAGAACAACAGTTAAAGACATATTGGGAGAGACACACACACACAAAGATTTGTTTAGGAAGTTCTCCAATTTTCCTCGCTATGGGTACGTCTTCCCTCAATTTAAAATCGAATTGTGATACTTTGTAATTAACCTCATCTTTACAAAAATGTTTATAGAAGAGATGAATCACTATAACCCCACAAACCCTATGGTTTGTTGTTGACTCTACCACCTCCAAACCCTTGACCAAAGGTTAATAAAGTCACCAAAAATGCTGCTAAAATCCACTAGCACCTGTTGACCCCAAGATTCACGAACACGATCCGTCGTCCCAAGGCCTTCACTCAGTCAAATATATATTTGCGTGATCTTGTCTGAAACCTTCAAATCATAATGATCTTGAAGGAAAACCCCAGCTTAATTTTCTTATTTGAAACACATAAAGATCCCAACCTAATATTCTTGGTTACACCAACCTAATTGGAGGTTATCAACCCTAATCTAGAGGGTCACTCAATTAAAAAAATTATTATGTGTAGTTTGATATATATATATATATATATATATATATATATATATATATATATATATATATATATATATATATATATATATATATATATATATATATATATATATATATATATATATATATATATATATATATATATATATATATATATATATATATATATATATATATATATATATATATATATATATATATATATATATATATATATATATATATATATATATATATGCATAAAAGTAAAAGAGAGGATGGAGACGAGGGTAATGCTTTGTAATTATGGTTTCGTTTAGGTTTTACACAAGTACTTTACTAGAATCCCCAACTTAGAAATGATGCATGTATCAAATATTTATAAGTATGCAAGTTTGGAAGCAAAAAGAAATGAAAGTTATGTGCCGACCTATAAAAGTTATGTGCCGAGCTATGCACTTAGCACATAAAACATGATTTAAAAATGAGTTACATAGGTTAACCTGAAACTCGTATAGGCCAACCTATAAACCTGTTTTTCACATGAAACCTTTTCTAAGTCATTTTTAATGCATGAAACCTTTTCTAAATCATTTCTACACTATTTCCAAAATGATGTTATGCTTCCTAATTCTAAGATCCACGTCTAGAATCAGAGGATACCGTCCAATATACATTAACGCAAAACTATCTTATGTTTGACATCATTCAAAACACATCGAATGAAAAGTTTCCCTCACATATCTAAACACAACTACCCTACCCCTAGTTAAGATTAAGGGTTTTTAACTCCGAAAGAAACACCGACTTCTAGGTACAAAGTGGTTAACTAGGGATTAACTCCTTATCTCTTTGATGTTTAGGGGATTTGAAACAATGCCTTACATTATCGGCAAATTTCTACTCGAAAGCATACCATAGCAATTTTGGGCATCTGTTTTTCATCATCCTCCCTCCAATATTTGTTAAAATAAAAATTTGTTGAAGAAAACGAATGGGAGAAAAATATTTTTTGTTTTGTTATTTTGTTTTTATTTTTGCATAAATGAAGGAAAATTAGCAAGAGTAAATACAAATGGATTGATTCAAAAAATGCATGATCACTTTATTAATATTACCATTAAAAACAACAATGTTTAAAAAATTAACATTTAATGGAAAGAAAACACAAATGCAATTATAACAACAACGTAATGATTGCCAACGTTGAAAATGACTTCCTGTTTGATCCACTGACTTCAGAAGATGCCCCTTGTGGTCTTCGTACTTATTAGGGTGAGAAATTGACATTCACCACCATATTTCCTTCTCGAAAGGTTATGTGCTTGTTTTCAATCAACCGTTGCACCTTAGCTTTGAAAGCGTTGCAGTCTTCAGTTAAGTGTCCTATTGATCCAACATGATACCCATATTGCACAGAGGGATCATACCCAAGCAGGACTACTTATGGAATATGCTTCAAAGGTTTGGGATCCACCAATGAGTTTTGAATTAGAGGCTACAGAACTTGACTGTATGTCATAGGAATTGGATCAAGAGGAGCCTTCCTTTTTTCTAGGTTGTTGTAAGGTCTATGCTGGCTCTGATGCTGATTCTAATAGCCTCGGCCTTGGGCTCGTTGATTTGAATGAGGAGCGATCCAAGGATGCTGGTATAGCGCTCTAGGTATTGCTGGCTGCCAATAAGGATAGCATGACGCTCAAAATGATGAGTGCTGAAAAGATGAGGAACCATAAGGTCTTGTTAGTACACCATAAGAATACTCGACATCTACCACAACTGCATTTATTACATCCTCTTCTTCCTCTTAGGAGCTGCTGATGGATTCAGTCTCGCTAGCTTGGCTGCTCGAGGCGTCTTAGATTTTTCTGCTCTCGAGACTGATCTCGATGTGTTATCCAACTTTTACCAGGTCAGAGAAGCTTGATGATGCACCATCTACCATTCATTCGAAGTACGAGCTTTTCAAGGTATCCATGAACATGTCAACCAATTCTCTGTCTAACAATGGTGGTTGCACTTAGGCTTCCAATTCTCTCCACCGTTGCACATATCCTTTGAAGTATTCATTGCTCTTTTGAGATAAAAGTTGCAGCTGCCTTCGATCTAGAGTCATGTCCAAGTTTTACTTGTACTACTTCAAAAATGCGTTGGCTAAGTCTTTCCAAGACTGAAAGTGGCTCCTTTCCGACTTCATGTACCAACCAAACGATGCCCCACTCAAACTATCTTATAAACAATGAATCATTAGATTATCATTGTGAGTATAAGAGGTCATTTTTCGGTAGAACATCACCAAATGGTCTCTTGTGCAACTCTTTCCTTTGTACTTCTCGAAGTCGGGTACTTTAATTTTTAGGGGTATAACCAGATATAACACTAAACACATGTCGTCAAAACCTAACTTGCTAAAATATTCCACATCCCTCAATCGTTTTTCAAGATCACAACCTATTTTTAAAACTTCAGCAACTTAAGAACTCTCTATTTTTTCCCCTCAGGTGGGCACCTTTAGAATTTGGCATGTTACTTGTGAATTGAGGATCACTTCATCATTATGAACAATTGGGTTCTTCTGCACCAGGGGGACTTTATTAGATATCAGGATGTGCACCAGCTAAGGTTGAGTAGGAACTTACTGAGAAGCATAGTCAGGGGGAAGATTGTACATTGGTTTAGTCACCACAGTAAAGCCTGATGAGGGACCGACATTCTTTACAAAAACACGTCGAAGATTACTCCTTAACATAGCTAGCACAACTTCTAACATCTGACCTTTTAAGCTATATATATTCCCTCTTGTCACTGCTTGCTCCTATTTCAAATGCTATGTCATCCTTCAACAGCTACCACATATTCAATATAGATGTTGAGAAATCAACTGGTTGGTTATGGACAAAGGCATAATGAATTTTTTTGAAAAGATATGCATGCATGCTAATGAGATGCACATACAATAGAATGTGAATGAATTCTATGATATGCCATGTATTATTTATTTATTTATTTATTTTGGCATATAGGTTCAAAGGTCTGAGGTATGGGATGAATCTAATTGCTTTTCATGGAACATGGTTCTCATCGGGTATGATCTAAGGTTACAAAGGTTCTTAGAGTCATGAATCCACAATCCTGTTTGACGCTTACAAAAACTTACTTGCTTGGCATCAACTCCATCAAGAGAATCTATTATTGGTGAGGTTCTCATATCGACCAAACGAGAAATTTATCTTGCAGACCCATACTACGCAAACATTGACTTCGGGGTTCTAGACAGGGTTCCCAGAGTTACGAATCCACAATGATGTTTGCCGCTTATGACAACTTACTTGCCGAATGTCAACTCTATCAAGGGAATCTATTCTGAATGAGGTTCTCGTTTCAATTCAAAAAAAAAATTATCTTGCAGACCTATACTATGCAACTATCAATCCTAGTTGGCCAGAGGGTTCTACAAAAGATCCTTAAAGTCATAGACCCTAATGAAAATATTAAAGCTTACAACAACTTACCTGTCGGGCGACGAGACTCTCAAAATGATATACTCTAAGTGAAGCTCTCGTGCTGACCCTAACGAGAAATTCATCTTGCGGACCCGCACTACTCAACCTCGTCCTATCTCATGTTTGGACTCTAGAATTGGGTAGAGAGTCTTTCCCACAAGGTTTGCAATTAGAGTAACAATCCGATACAACGTCAAAAAAGATCCATATAACAGATTATATAACAATATAACAAGAATAAAAGCATAAGATAAAGAAATGTCACACAAGTAAACAAACATAAACACACAACAAACCAAACTAAACTTGACTCACTTAGGGGAGATTCCCTAGTGAAGTTGCCATCTATCGTACCTTAAAAAAGCATGACATCGTGAACCGCAATCGCAAGCTCGCGAAATGATGGACTAACAGAGTCGCTGACGAACTTTATTTATTCCCAAAAAGGGAATGGTAAAATATAAAAAAAAACCCAAAAAAATGACAGTGACTATGGTTGTTGCAACCAAATCAGAGCTCGAGAGTCGGTTACGCATGGGGAAGGTATTAGCACCCGTCACGTTCGTTGTACTTAACTGGAACCGTTAGGTTAGTTGTGCATGTTAGTGTTAGCTTGAAAATGTTAGGCTTCTCGAGTTATTAAGAGTGGAAATAAAAGGATAAAAATGTTTAGTTTTTATTAGGATGCCTGGCGAGAATTTGAATCTCGGTCCTACGTATCTCTGGGTGCGATGGAGAACTCAAGGCTACCTAGTTCTGGGTAGAAAATGTTTGTTTGTTAGTTGATTTTAGTAAAATCTATTTTATCATAATCGGATGAAAAACATTGCTTGCTACCCAAAACAGGTGAGGAGTGAGAGTTTGCATCACATTGAATGGATTTCTAGACATCAATATTCATGGGAAAACGCCACTTACCTCAAGTCACATGATTGTGGGTGAAGCATTATTTTTGCATCGTCTCAAGACGAAATATCTTTCATTTTGTAAAAACTTTGAAAATCATCCTGCGAAGGCGAGGTAAGAGTTTGATGAGTTTGAAGTATTTTTGGTGATGATGAGAGTTCGGACGCACGAGAACTATATCCCGTTTCCCAACTCTCGGGAGCTTGTGGACTACACCACGCTCCTTTTTCATCTTATTTGTGAAAAGAGTTTTGATATTTTTAGATGTTTTGATGTTTTGATTGAGAAAATGCACTCGATTTTAGCCGAGGTTTACTACACGTTGTGGAATTAATTAAAGGACGATGAATGTTTGAATTGGTAAGAACGACATCTCGGATCCTAACTCTCAGGAGCTCGTGGACTACATCCTGTTCCTTTTCATCCAATTTTGTGAAAGGTGTTTAAATAATGGTTAACTGATTTTGACTTTTCGTTTGGGAAAATGACTTGACAATAGATCAAGCATTTGATTCATTTGCAAAAATGGCTGGCTTGAGGGTTTGAAAATGGATTGATTTTAGAAAAAATTACTCAATTTTGGATCGAGCATTTATTTTTGTTTATTTTTGAAAATGTTTAATTTTACGCTAATCTTTAATTAACAATTAACTAATAAAATCAAAACAAAATAAAGGAAAACAGTGAAATTATTACAAGTCATGGGAATGGGGATACAATTTGTAGAATGTGGATTAAGAAGCAATAAACATGCAAGCCATCAAACAAGTAAATGCAAATAAAAAGTGTAAGAAAGCCAAAGAGTAAGGCACATGACTGGAAACCAACCGAAATCAAAAAGCAAATTGAATTTAGTGCAATGTTAGGCTCTTTTAGAGTAGATTTCATGTAGGAATCACTCTATAAAAATCTGAGCAAAAATCTATGTGCCCAAACGATTTTCAAAACCTAAATTGAATTTCAAACTCCGAAATCGTAACACAATAATAAACCAAGCAGCAGATCAAATAGTATTATTATTATTACCGTAGTCTTACAAAATTTATCATATCAAATCATCGTAATCGAAATGAAAAGACAAAGAAAAGCAACTTAATTACAATCATGAAAAAAACAAAGGTAAAAAACCATGAGGTATAACTAATAAAAGGTACTTGGCCTTAAGTCAAATGTTAGATACAATTCCATGAGCAATAAAATATTTAATCTAAATATTAGAATAAAATATAAAATAAATAATGAAATATTAAAATAATGTAAATAAACAAAATAAATTGTCGCACCCTAATTTTTGACCTCAAGATTCCACCTCCTTGTGCTTTCCTTGCTCGTTTATTACAGCTAACTGGTTTGTGTAGGTGTGATATTTTCTCTTACAGGAAAGCATTTTAGGATGCAGCCATTGGATTTTTGATCCTAGAAGTTCTAGGATTTTCTATTAGTAATCTTCTCAAAGTCCCTCAATAGCTCCAATGTGCGCCCCAAAGATTTAGGGTTTTCTCATTATCAGTATTAAGCATGAGCATTTGAGGACCGCTATGGTCTTCATAGCAATTTTCGTTTTACAAATGATAACCTTATTATACAAGGCTATGGTTTCAAAACCATCATCATCTAAAGGATCATTCAATTTCTCATCGAGTTAAGAGGTTTACTGGACTAAGACCTTATCATAATAAGTATGATTACTTTGTGGTTTAAATTAAGGATCAATATTCGAGAGAAAGGCATGACAAAACAAAGAAAAGAAACTTAATTACAATCATGAAAAAAACAAAGGTAAAAAACCATGGGGTATAACTAATAAAAGGTAAATGGGCTTAAGTCAAATGTTAGATACAATTCCATGAGCAAAAAAATATTTAATCTAAATCTTAGAATAAAATATAAAATAAATAATGAAATATTAAAATAAAGTAAAAAAAAAACAAAATAAATAAATAAATAAATAACTAAAAAAACAAAAATAGAAAAGGGACAACACCCTAATTACTCAAGAAACTTGAAAGGGAGCTTTCTCTTTTTGCAGGTTAAGAAATGAGATGCCACTAAAAGAAAAGAGTCGTCTACCCTAATTCCATATAGACTACTTTTCCAGAAATTAATTTTTAAACCAAAAATTAGTTCAAAGTCTCTAAGTATAGACTTTAACCCCCAAAGATTCGGCCAAGAGCTATCACACGTTATAATCGTATCATCTATGAACTGTAATAAATTTATAGGAGAATGGTCATTCAAACTCACACTTGTTAAATCGTTACTAATGGAATCCCTTTTCAACAAGTATTCTAAGCATTACACAACCAACATAAATAGGAATGGTGAAAGTGGATCACTTTGCCTTAATCCCCTCGACGCCTTGAAATCTATAGACGTACTCCCATTGACCAGCACAGACAAATAGCTATTGAATATCATATATCTCATCCACTGCAACCATTTTTCATTAAAACACATAGCCAACATTACCTTATGTAAGAAATCCCAGTCCACACAGTCATAATCTTGGGCAAAATCCACCTTTAATAGTAGACAACTTTTCTTCTTTTTAATGGAAAAATCAATGAGCTCGTTTTCCACTACAACTTCGTCAAGCATTTGTCTCCCCATGATAAAAGCAGTTTGGGATGGAGAAACGAGCTTGCCAACGATCAAGCTCAACCTTGCAACTAAAATTTTTGAAACCAACTTATAGGTGCTTCCTATAAGGCTTATAGGTCTGAATTCGTCCATGTTTTGTGGGTTGCATGTTTTGGGAATTAACGCAATAAATGAATAACACATAGCTTTCGGAAGACGGGCTTTCAAATGGAACTCTTGCAAATAATTTACAACTTTAACTCCAATAACATCCCAACATTTTTTCATGAAAGACAAATTAAATCAGTCAGGTCTCGGGCTCTGGTTCCTGTCACACCCGTTTAAAACTTCAAGTATCTTCTCATATGTGAAAGGCTAATACAGTAAATCATTATCTTTATGTGAAAAATTTGGAAATTGAGACATGTCCAGGTTTGGTCTGCACACAACAGGGCGCATAAACTTGGCTTCAAAGTGGTTCTTAATTATTTTCTTAAGTGTCCCCTTTATCTTGAACACATCCTCTTCACCAGCAGTACCAATGTTATTCCCTGAAATAGTATTCTTCCTCAGCCTTAATTTCATCATTGAGTGGAAGAACCTCAAGTTTTTATCCCCTTCTTTCACCGAATTCGATCTGGATTTCTGGCTCAACAAACTTTCCTTGAGATGTAACTTATTCCAAATTTCAAGTTGTGCCTCACTCCTTCTAATCAAAGTTTCCTCAGTGATAGATTCACCACCATCTTCCATATCATCTTCTATACGATTAAGAATCGCGACGTTCTATGCAACCTTTAAGTCCACCCAACCGAATATATGCTTATTCCACCAACAAAGTTTCTCCCTGAGCCTTTTTAACTTTACAACAAGAATGTAGTTAGCATTACCTGACATAATAATAGATTCCCAAGCCTCTTTCACAAAATCTAAAAACTCTGGATGATCAAACTAAGCTTGAAAGTTTTTGGCTCCCAGTTTGCGTTATTGGAATATAGCCACACCAACCTATGATCTAAGACGTCTTTGTCATCCACCTTTTGAGCCACCACCTTCCACCTCCTTATCAAGTAATCAGACAATAAAATACGATCAAGTCTGCTCCTACACTTTCCACTAGAGTTAAACGAAGTAAACATATTCCCCACAACAAGTAAATCAATCAAACCGATTGCATCAATGAAATATGAGAGCTCTTCCATTTCAACAAAATTTGGTCGACCCCTACCCATCCTTTCTGAAGTTGTCTTGACTGCGTTAAAATCTCCTCCAATCAACCATTCCCCCAAAGGCATACTAGATTTCAAATTGAGCAACTCAGACCATAGTAATCTTTTATCCACAATGCTACATGAGGAGTATATGTTTACTATGAAACAATTTGTTCCTTTCCATTGTCCATGCACACCCAAATAGCCTTTTCCTTTAAAGGTAAACAAGGGACATAAAAGGATCTTCTTCCAGATTAACAATAATCCCCAATATTGTCCAACCGAGCCAGAAGCGGACCAATCATAATCACCATTTCCCCATATACATCTACCTAATTTATCATTAAATACCTTAATCTTTGTCTCCTGAATCAAATAGAAATTAATTTTTCCTTCAGTAATAATTTTACCAACCCTTCTTCTCTTTAGTGAAGAGTCACACCCATGAATGTTAAAACTCAACAAATTCATGGGACCCTGATTTCGACCGCCCTTTTGTCTTTAAAGATTCTTCTATCTATTTTCTCCAAATCTCTGATTATACCCTTAAAAACCTCATCATCCTTATCCCCTTTTATCCCCAAATCCATGATTGACTGCCATATTTTAGCTGGGACATCTTCTGACGCCTTCTTAGCCCTTATGTTACCTTGATTAACATCGAAATCAGTTATGGACTCACAATAGAGGATGGATCCTCCAGAATACCTCAAAGAAGCTTCCTCCCCCGATGAAGACATATGAATAATACCATTAGAAGGCAATGGATTCTCAGGAATTGGAAGTTGTTTTACTGAGGAGTGTAATAAGGTAGAAAAATATGAAGGGGAAAATAGAATCTTGATATTATCATAGATTTCATTAAGTAGTTTTTTCTTCTTCATTGTGTGTTGGCCCAAAAATAGGCCCATCTAATCTTCTAGGAGAACACGAGATTGGGTCACAAATAGTCACAACCCGACCCATAATTCTAACATTGCTATCGTCAACAATAGTGGAGACAATATTGCCCACTATCACCCCCTTGTTCTACCGATACATTCACTTATCCCATCATGGGATCACACTTTTCAGCCTCATTTAATGTCATGTATGCCCCCAACGTAATATGATTACCTCTGTCTATTTCATTAGTTCCAAAAATCACCTTTTCCCCTTCAGACTTTCAATTTGAAATTTCAACCACCGGTGCATTAACAAGTGTCCTCACGTGGTTGTCTTCTTTGAGCTTCTCCGTCGAAAGTTCCTTTTCTTTTTCCTTGGTACTTCCACTTCTTTGATGATCTCCCTGACACTCAAAATCGTGATCCGTGGATACATCCTCGTCCTCCTCTTCGATACACTCAGACTCCTCACCGTCATAATCTATTTCTTCAAGCTCTGTCTCCGATTCACTTTCCAATATGGTTCCCTTTCCCACAACAATTCGTTTTGGACCATGAAAATCCCCAACCAAATTTTTCTATGGATGTTACTGATCTAACCTAATCAGAAGGGGATCGCTGACTGCCACACGTCTTCGACTTACTGCCTGTTCACCAGTGTTGAAGAAGAGGAGGGGGTGTACCTGCAAGGCACTCTGATGCCAAAGTAAGCTTATGGGAAGAATGATCACAATTACAGAAAAAGGGTAAGAATAGAATACCTGACCTTCTTGGAGAAGAGGGTATTTATAGAGAGACCCCAGCGCAGGGCCAACGGTCATTTGAGTTGGGCTGGGTGGCCAGACCTAACCCAAATGACTGCTAGGGCTTACATGGCTTAGTGAAGACCAGAACATGGTCTTTGCCCGAGTTCAACTGTCCCGTGATCTCCGAAAAGTGCGTTTGACCTTCTCTTTCGGAGGTGGGCAGTTGGTTGATGACATGTCCCCGCGGAGGGGAGCACGCGGGGAACGTGTGAAGAACAAGTTTTCCTGTCCGACAAGGGAGCAGGTTCTGCCCACGGAGGGAGCAGGTTCTTCCTACAGAGGGAGGTTCTGCCCGACGGGGGCAGTGTCTGGTCGACGGGGAGTCTTGGGTTCGATACAGATGAGGAAGGTTCTGTCCGTGCAGGGACATTACCTGCCCGCCAGGGACTCTGTGCTCGACGGCTGTGGCACAAGCTGGATTGGGCTTGGTAGAATATTATTGGGTTGGGCCTGTCCAGTCAAGTCGGGGCGCAGGTGTCGCTACTGCGAAAATCGGCGCCGGCTTGACAGGAGAGTCGCCACCGTGCGTTATTTATCCCTCAGAGCGGGAAAGGAAACGCTCGAAGTAAACCTCGCAAAGACGGGAAAAAGGTATGGTCATCGCAACCAAAACCTGGATTCGGGAGTCGGTTACGCAAGGGGAAGGTATTAGCACCCCTCACGTCCATCGTACTCGATGGGATCCACGCTTGGTGTTTATAGGTAAAAGGGTGTGTTATCTATCTACTCTAATGGCTGGTCTGAAAAGAAAATAAAAGGACAGGACTCGACAGAACATACGGTGTTCTGGGCCTACGTATTCCCTCGTGCAATGGGAAAGTCAGAGTCAACGTAGTTCGACTGCCTACGTCTAAACGGGGGAAAAGTTGCTCGCCAGGACATCGCGTCCTGTGCCTACGTACTTTCATCTGGAATGAAAGATCAGAGCAAACGTAGTTCGGCTAACTACGGGTAAACAGGGGCTCTCACACAGCAGTGAGAAGACAAACTGGTCTTAAGGCTCGGGAACCTACAACTACGATCTGGTCTCAAATGCACTCGGGCAAGAGAAAGGGGTAACAATTAGTCGTTAGCGGGAAAGTCTCGATCGCACAGCCGCGAGAGAACAAAAGTTAGTCGTTAGTGTGCTCGCTAGGATATCGCATCCTATGCCTACATATCTTCGTCTGGAACGAAGAATCAGAGCAGCTGTAGTTCAGCTAACTACGGGTCAAGCTACTCAAAAGCTCCTACAGAAAGGAAAGGGAAACCCTAGAACTATAGCTGAGAAAACAGGGGAATCTACCTACTGCTATCGCACCTGGTTGACCATCCTAATGTCTATCATAACGACTCCGCAGCGGAGAAGTCAGAGCTCCTAAGGGATCATGGCAACAGGATTAAACCACAGACAAGAAACTGCAAAGGAAAAGAATACTGAAAATATGCATGAATGCAACAACTAGACAAACAAGGCACAGAGGCCGCAAACCACAAAGGCAAGGGAGCTCAGCTCTACCAAATACCAACAAGCAAAGCCACGCAATAACAAACAAGCAGAAGGAGGACCACCTCAACTTCTCATGCACACAAAGTCTACTTCTAAGATGCACTTAACTCAGAACTATCTAGATGAACACCTAAGTCTAATGCAACATAACATCACGCAAGTCAAACAACACAAAGAGACTAACCCTGAGCAGGGCCTCTAACAAACAAGCTCCTAATCTATCTCTAAACAGAACTCTATACACCCTAAGCAGGGATCTAAGCAAAAACTAATCAAAACCCTAAGCAGGAGGAATCAATCCCAGTCTCCCAGCTTCAGAATAAGCCTACCAGAGAAAAGGGAGCTAAGCAGACTAGCTCATGGTATCTTCCTCAGGAAAGTACCAGGAGGTTACTACTCAGGAGTCATATCCTATGCGGCTCGACAACTGTGATCAGTTTACATTCCTCCTCAGGAGAAATTAAACTCACATGAAGGCTCCGGCATCACGGGATACTTGAGAAACCTATACGCACTAGGGGAACTAAGTGAGCAGACTCATAGGACCTTCCTCAGGAAAGTACTAGGAGGCTGACACTTAGGAATCGTATCCTACGTGGCTCAACAACTGTGATCAGTTTACATTCCTCCTCAGGAGGAATTAAACTCACAAGTTGGCTCCAACATCACTGGATACTTACGAAATCCTAGATAAACTAATGGAACTAAGTGAATAGACCCATAGGACCTTCCTCAGGAAAGTACTAGGAGACTTCCACTTAGGAATCGTATCCCATGTGGCTCAATCAACATGTGATCAGTTTATATTCCTCCTCAGGAGAAATTAAACTCACAAGTCGGCTCCGACATCATTGGATACTTACGAAAGAGGTGAGAAGAAAGAATGAAAGTCATTCATAGTGCCTTCCTCAGGAAAGTACCATAAACTTCCTTCAAACTTCAGGATCTCGAACCTCACAAACAGACAACAAGCTCCTAGACTAAGCCCCAATCTACTGCATCCTTGCAAGCTCCAGCAGGACCTCCATCAGCTCCCACCTTGAGAAGAACCCACAGGCCAACAAACCACAGGAGACTATCTCTGAAGTTCAACCACAGTTGAACTTCAAAGTCAGAAGTCACCAAGACTTCTCCTATATTCAGGCTCAGACAAATACTATCAGAACACCCTACAAAAATCTATCAAAAATCTAATGGGAGACCTACGTGGCTCTAGGATAACATACTGAAAATCAGAATAAAATTCCATACCAGATGAAAGAACTAAAATCAGCAACACAGACATATCCACAAACCAATTTATTCAACATCAATAACAATGGAAAAATGCAATTAAAATGAAAATGCATGATTAAGCTAATGTTTTTGCACCATAAAATTCTACACTGAATTATGAGTCTACAGAAAAAGAACGGAATTATTTGACTAAATCTACCATTTTTTATGAATTTTCTAATGATATGCATGCATTAAAAATATTAAAAACATCAATTAAATGGAAAATATGCACAAAAATAACAAACAAAAAAAAAATAAAATGACTTTTTTATTTTTATTTAATTTTCTTAACATTTTTTTATGAAATGGTAGAACAAAGAAGAATTAAAAAACACATTTATTTACATTTATTTATGAATTATTTACAATGCAAGGAAAACAAAAGAAATTGAAAGAAAATTAAATTGGAATAAAACTGGGGAGGTTCAGACAGCAGGTTACTCTAGGTTATTTCTACATTGGGCCCATGCTGGGGGTGCCAAAAGCCATAGGGCGCAGGGCCCAAGTTTAATATCCAAAAAAACAAAAACAAAAAAAAACTGAATCTAAGCGCAGGGGGGGTGTTGCATCAGCAAACTCCTAGTTATTATCTACTATGGGCTTAAAACAAGGGGTGCTGAAAGTAAATTGGGCCTAAGCCCAACTCAGTCATTCAGACTCACACAGGGAGGGGTGATAACGAGCAATTGGGGGTGTGCGTTCAGAAACACGCTTGGGCCTAAGCCCAGTCCAAACAAACCCTAATCCAATTACAGTTAGACAAAACCAATCCTCCTCCCAAAACACTCTGGTACTGTTCACTCTCTAACCCTAAGCCGCTTCTGCTCGTCTTCCTCCTCTCCCTCATTCTCTGCAACCTATCTGATCTCAATCAACTCAAACAAACCCTAAACGAACAAATCCTCACCCAAACACCTCCATCCCTCACACGAAACATGGCCTAACTTCACAAGTATTGTCAAATGGAAGCTCTTAAACTAAAAGTCCTCAAGATCTTAAGCCTACAAACTCTAACACGCACATGCAAATAGAGGAGTTTAAGGAAGAAAGCTGTAGAAACCTGGAACGACGGATGTTAGTTGATGTTCTTTGAAGAGGTGGATCGTTCGCTGAAGATCTTCGAGCAGGAGGCGATTTCTGATGATGGATCCGTCGCTTGCTGAAGAATTTGACGAGGTTCTAAGAATCCTGAGTGGATGAGTGTGCCTCTGGATATTGTTGAAGATCTTGAACGGACGATGAAGGTTTGAACGCTTTCTGAAGAAATCTGGAAGTATTGCTTGAAGATTGAACGTGGTTTGACGTTTCTGGAATCCGGCTTGAAGATTGTTGAATGTTTGAGGGTGATTCTGGAAAAATTGATGGAGACGGATGAACGTATGAGCAAGTTCTGGAGAAAGTTGATGAAGGAAGGAGGAGATCTGGATTGAACGCGTTCTGGAATTCTTCGAATTTTCCGGCGCGCCTTGAATTTTCCGGCGATGAGAAGAGGAAGGTGACGGAGGGACGATCGGAGGAAGAAGAAGATAATCTGGTGATTTCCTGGTGTTTGCAGATTCCGGTGGCCGGAGTCTGTTGGCGGTGGCCGGCGGCGAGGGTTCACGGTTTTGCATGGCCGCCGGTGTGAAACTCAGGCGATGGTGTAGGGAGGACAGATGGCGCGCATGCGCAGAGAGAGAGAGAGAATGAGGGACACGTGTGACGCGTGGAGTGAATTCTAAGAAAACGTGTGGGGCCTTTGCATGGCCAACACGTGTCAGCTTTTATTACCCTGGAAACGCGTGGACACTTCTGGAAACTTCCAGGCTTCGCTGGAACTGCTTTGGACTTTCTGGATTGTTTAGACTTTTTTGGACTTTTTTCTGAGTTGATGAGGTCTGATGAGAATTGGGCCTTACCAAAAATGTCCCCTGGGCCCATTTCGAAAATGAAATAAAAACTGTAAAACTGAATTGAAAAAACAGAAACAATTAAATCTAATCAATATCAATTAAACTAATGATTAATCCTAATGAAATCTAACAAATTCAATTAAATCCTAATTAATTCTATATCAACCTAATTAAATCTAAAAAAAGAATTAAGATCTAATTAACTCTGAAATTCTACTAATCTAATTAAACTCTAAAAAATGATTAAAGGTCTAATTAATTCTATATCAATCTAATTTTCTATTAAAATTCTAAAAATGATTTAAAAACAATTAAACCTATTATTAATAAAAGAAAACTATATTATTTTCTATATTATCTAAAAATATTAAAATCTATTTAAAAATCTATACAAAATTCCTAAAATGATTTAAAAATCTTATAAAATCCTAAAAAGAGAATTATACTATAAAAACCCTATTTAAATTCCAGAAAAATCTATAAAGCCTATTAAAAAATTCACAAAAGCCTATTAAAACCCTAAAAATGCAGATGAATGCAAATGACCGCCATAAAAGAGCGCACGAGACCAGATCGAATTGAACAGAGACCCCCGGGCATCAGACTATCCTCAAAATCACTGAAAAATCACCGAGGAGCGCACAATTTCCCGAAAATAAAACCCCGATGATCTGGACTGGGTCTGCCATATCTGATAGACAAAAATCAAGCTGTAAACTCTGATATCCCCTGTTTGCACAAAAATCATCTGTCTGAGCTGTGAATATGAAATTAAACCATGAGTCAGATAGGAGAATCGGTTGGTCAAATTTTAGGGTGCAACAGCTGCCCCTATTCAAGCGACTTGGACCTGAAGGGTTTGAAGAGCGCTCAGCCTTCAAACATTCAGAGGTACGAGACGGTTGAATACAAATAAAACCCGAAAATTTGCCAACCGCGAGCATATACTGTCAACTGCTTGGAGAATAAAGTCCAGAAAACTGAGCCCGGTCATTGCGGCACCAAACTGATTAATCATCTGATAAAGAACTCCTGATTGAATACCCGTCGCTTGTGATACCTCATAACAAACCCGAGAGCTGCAACAAAATACCTGATTCTTTCACATTGCCTACTGATAGACAGGAAGAGAAAAATACTCACGTCGCCCAAAGATGGACGGGAAGACACCCTGATTGAATACTCACCTCGTCTAAGGATAGACGGAAAGACACCATAATCTCCATATTCACATCGTCTAAAGATAGACGGGAAGCAATAATCTTCGTGCTTGCATCGTCTAAGGGTAGACGGCATCATCCTGATTGATGAACAAATCACTATTCTCATCGTCTAAGGGTAGACGGGAAGCAATTCTTAATCTCCATACTCACATCGTCTAAGAGTAGACGGCATCACCATAATCTCCATCTTCACATCGTCTAAGGGTAGACGGGAAGCAATAATCTTCGTGCTTGCATCGTCTAAGGGTAGACGGCATCATCCTGATTGATGAACAAATCACTATTCTCATCGTCTAAGGGTAGACGGGATCGTCCTGATTAATGACAAATCAATTCACATCGTCTAAGAGTAGACGGCATCATCCTGATTGATGAACAAATCATTATTCACATCGTCTAAGGGTAGACGGCATCATCCTGATTGATGAACAAATCATTATTCACATCGTCTAAGGGTAGACGGGATCATCCTGATTGATGAACAAAACAACTCACATCGTCTAAGGGTAGACGGCATCATCCTGATTGATGAACAAATCATTATTCGCATCGTCTAAGAATAGACGGAAAGACACCATAACGCAATTCCACACCATCCCTTGAATCTCAGAATCCCTCTGTCTACGGAAATTGATGGAAAGATCAACATCTTTGAAGGGGCCACATCGTCAGTATGGACCGACGGTAAGAAAAACCACCTTTTAAGGAACCATGTCGTCAATAAGAATCGACAATCACGAAAACTGAACATTCTTCGAAGAACGTCGACATCAATAAGGATTGACAGTCAGAAAAGTACCTCTTGAAACGTCATCTCATCCAATGAACAGAAAGAGAACCAATATCCAAAATCATTTTGAAACCCCTCAACAACTAAGGATAGCCGGAGAAGACTCGCTGGGGAAACACCTCATCATATGTATGATCTGACAATAAGAAACCCGCTGGACAGTAACTCGAAACTTCACATCGTCTGCTGACAGACGGAAAGAAAAGCATACTTGCTAGAGAAACTCCATTTTGAACCTTATTGAAAATCAACCAAAACTTCACATCGTCTACTGATAGACGGGAAGAAAAACACATCCTGGGGAAACCCCTTCTTGAAGTCTTACTGCGATCACCCGCAACTTCACATCGTCTATGGATAGACGGAAAGAAAACCATATTCGCACTCAAAACGTCTAATGATAGACGGAGAAATCCATTCATTAGAGGAACACATCGCCAATATGAACTGACGGGAAGAAAAGCTTGTCAACATCAGATGACTGCTTGATCAAAGCATAATTATCGTTGCCTGATCTGAGATACAAATAATCTGCTGAACTGTCTGAATACTGCTGCTGGATAAATGCCCCTGAACTGATCACAGAGTAAACAGAGTAATCCACGCGCCATATGAGGCTGATAGAAAGTCTGACTTATGCTTTGTATGCTTATGCAAATGCTTTAATCTTTCTACAGCGTAATGCTCCATTCTGGATAGAAATGCTACGCATTTTGACCATGATATGCAAGTATGATGCAAATATGATGCATGCAATATGCTAGCAGGCTCGAGCTGCCGGAGAAGGCCGGGTACAGAACCATTTCAACAAAATAAATGCTGAAAGCGAGGCCAATCTGCTGGGGAATAACCCGGATATCACTGAATCGTCCTAGCAAAATAAATGCTGGGAGAGTGAAATCAACCCTGCTGGGGATATTGGGAACTCAACCGAACACCTCAACGAAGTAATACCCTGCTGGGTAATATAGCTCCGCTGGAGAATAGCAGACGTGTTGAATATGATTAGACTCCTCTGGGGGATAGCTTATCCATGCCACTGACAAATTGGTCTTTGCTGGAGAAAATGGAGGGAGTCCTCCTGCGCTCTGATGAAGCTTGGATCTGGAAATTGATGCGTCAACACGGATGGGCTTCACAGTAATCGCAAACACGGATTTGAGCTCTTAAACTATCTTACTGGGTCAGATACAACTGACGCTGGAAAACATTCTTCCTGAATACACAGCCTTTTAGTGAAGAGTCAAGGGATAATGACACAACTTCCCGCAATCATCTCGCTCTTGAAAATCGATTGCATCTGCTCGAATAACTCTGAATGACCCTGTAGGTACGGAGAACAACAATCCTTTCGCTTCTGATATGCCCAGCCTACATGACATCTGTGGGGATAGTCCTTGAAAGGAAAT
>OZ012741.1:418396808-418440479 GCA_963859935.3 Lathyrus sativus | reverse complement strand
TGCATCTGCTCGAATAACTCTGAATGACCCTGTAGGTACGGAGAACAACAATCCTTTCGCTTCTGATATGCCCCAGCCTACATGACATCTGTGGGGATAGTCCTTGAAAGGAAATCTGCAAATCTGAGCCCTGATGGTCTGATATAACATGCCTCAGCGTTCTGAACTTCTGAGAGATACTTCACATCACCCGCTTCTCTCACAACTTTTGCGTGCTTAAGATGGTCTGCCCCTGACTGCAATGACCTTGCCCCTGATTATCTAATTCAGAGTAGTACCTCCTGACTACGACGCATTCGCCGAATCTCAACCTGATTGCCCCAGGATAATTGACCTCGAAAAGCTGACCTGACTGGGGATCACAATAAACTTGCCCCTGCTCTCGGAATCATTTGGGCGTTCTGCATTCTATCTTGACCATACTTTCCATTGTAGGAAGCTTTTCTGCTATCAAGCGCTTACTCGCAAGTAAAACAAGTTGTTATGCATAAAAGATGCATTAATGCAACACATATGACAGCTTTGACATCCAATCTGTTCACTGGGAAAAGGAAAAACAGTTTATAGCATATAATGCACAAAACATTCGTCAACATCAGTACCAACATGGTAAGAGGAACCTTTTTAGGAGTCAGAATCGACGCGACCTTTACCGGAGTATGCTTTCGAAACAACCTGCTTCAATTAGGACTTTTGAAGGTTGTAATGTGGTCAGGTTCATGGTTTTGAAAGAAAGGATAAAGGCTCAAAGTTTGTTTTAACCCACCCGTTCTCCTTGATGTTCTCCCATCCTACGTTCAGCTAATTTGACCTTAGCGCTCACCTCTCAGAGGTTGAAAGATAGGAGTGATAGCTCGAGAAACTTTCGGCTCTTAGAGTGACAACCACTCACTTTTCGTCTTTGACACTTGTGGTCACACGACTCGTATTTCCATCGAGGATTTTTCTTTTGATCCTTTTCATCTTTCTCTTTTCATATCCCTAACTTTTGCCTGGACTGACTCCTTTTGAGTTTCTTTTGATTTTGTTTTAAGTCCAGCGGGATGTCCTCATTTTTGCCTAAGTCGTTTGGTTTTGAAGTTTTCTTGACTTAGCGGGCTTTTGATTTCTTTTTCCATTTTTTTCTTTCGAACAAGTCGTGTGACACTGGTTGTTTGACTCTTTGGGGAATGATGTGCTGTCCCACTCTTGATTGAACCATTGTGGTCTTTTAGGCACGACCTCTAGGGACGTGATTGATCCTCGAACGGACATTTCCTTTTGCAATTTGGACGCTTGGTCAAATTAGCTAACACCTACCCTGCCCCAGGTTAAGATTGAGGGTTTTTCATTCACAGAAAGAAACTCCTACTACAAAGCTCAAAGGGGTTGACAAGGGATTATCTTCCTTATATCTCCGGTGTTTAGGGATTTGAAACAATGCCTGTACATCATCAACAGGTTTTATTTCAAAAGCATACAATCGGAATTTGCATGTCGGTCATTTTCGTCATCCTCCCCAAATTCTTCTTAACCAAATGTTGGACATTTGCAAAACAGTTAGTGAACATGAATGGATTTAATCAAAGCATGCATATTTATTTCATTATCATCACTTGAAATGAAAACAACAAGTTTTACAAACAAGTTTACAAATTCAAACAGGAAAGCAACTACAAATGCAAAGAAATGACATGCTAAAACAAAGAAAACATGCTAGCTTCTGCGAACCGGGCTTTTGCATCTGCCCTGCTGCTGAACCAGCTATCTTTATTAGAGGCAATTCGATGTTGTCTTGATCTGCTTTCCACGACTCGACCAAATTATAGAGCCCTTCCTCCTTCATTCAGATGATTCTAGGACTTCTTGGCCCGAAGCTGATTGCTGCACTATCCAGCAGATCCTGCACTTGGTGCTTAAAAGCATGGCAACCTTCGATGTCATGACCCGGGGCTCCAGAATGAAACTCACAGTGCTTGCTTGCATCATAACCAAACGGGGGAGTTCCCGTTATTGGTGCCAGAGTTCTTGTCTCTACCAGATTCAATCTCAACAATGTCTGCAACAACTCGGCATATGTTGAGGGAGGCTTCTCAAACACTCTTCTCGGCTTGCCACCCTGGAATCGTCGCTGAGCCTGCTGTGCCCCCTGCTGAGGCTGCTGCTGCTGGTATCGGGTTGACCCTTGAGCACCCTTTGTATCAAATGCAACATTGGTTTCTTGATCTTCAATGCATTGATTAACGCTCTCCTTATGCTTAACCATTTTCTTTCTTAGATCTGCCCCAGGAATAGGCAACAATTGTGGGCCTGGAGATTCTGACACCATGGAGTCCAGGATACGCTTCTGACCCACTGCAGCTTTAGAAACATCTGTCATCT
Organism: Lathyrus sativus; assembly: GCA_963859935.3. Taxonomy (NCBI): domain Eukaryota; kingdom Viridiplantae; phylum Streptophyta; class Magnoliopsida; order Fabales; family Fabaceae; genus Lathyrus; species Lathyrus sativus. The sequence goes on along the minus strand of OZ012741.1, from coordinate 418,438,118 downwards.
TAGCATCGACTGAGACAGGAGCAATGTGCACAGCTACGCCGCCCGGCGTGAATTCAATATCGTGCGAGTCAATCAGGTCTTGAACATTGTGCTTGAAAGCATGACAACCCTCGATGTCGTGTCCGAATGCCCCGGAATGAAAATCACATTGCTTACTGGCATCGTATCCTTGAGGAAATGCTCTCGTTGGTGGCGACAACGTTCTCTTCTCAACCAGATTAAACCTCAATAAGATCTGCAAGAGCTCGGCATATGTCATAGGCGGTGCCTCAAATATTCTCCTTGGTTTTCCTTCCTGGATCTTCCGCTGAGCCGGATGTATCTTCTGTTGCTGCTGCTCAGGTTCCACATGCACAGGTGGCACGAGCTTCTTCATTGTGGCTTCAAATAGCTGATCGTCTTCTTTTCTAATCACATTCTTGACTACTTCCATGATCAAGTTCACTTGGGTCTTCAGCTGACTGTTCTCCTCTTTGAGAATCTTCTGTTCCAGACGCATCTCTTGCATGTCTCTCATCATCTGCCCCAGCTGGCTTTGGACTTCGATCAATTCAAACTGATTCTGTTCCATATCTCTGAAGGAATTCCTGCAATAAACTGGACGATGAGGAAATAAGACCCACGGTTCTGATATACCTGTTAAATGATAATGCAGCGCAGAAAGCAAACACATATTCACAACGAGACAGAGAAAAACTCAAGCTATAAGCAGACAGACAAACATCTCCCACACATGTACAACCAACAAAATCAGCAGGTGAGCACAAATGAGTATGAATATAACGACCCCAGCCAACAATCCTGGTGGTGGTCAGCAAATACTGATGCACAAAAGCTAAACGGGTTAGGCAGAGAAACAGATGCGACGCCCGGCCTAGAAACCTCTAGAAACTTCCCCCATATTCAACTGAGCTCTCTGATTGACAATCTTCAGAGCACACACTTCCTGCGGAGTCTTCCATGAGATTAACTGACGAACTCGCACTACTGGAAGATGGAAAATCGTTAATCTGAACAAAACCCTGAGGAGTGATGCAAATACGGCTAGAGTCTAACAGATCTTGAACCTGACTTCTAAGCACTTTACAATCGTTGGTTGAATGCCCCTGTGCCCCAACATGGTACTCACAGCGGGCGCTGACATCAAAACCTGGCGGATACGGTGGAATCACCGGCTTAGTCTCTTTCGGCACTATCAATCCGCTTTTGACCAGATCTGGCAACAACTGACTGTACGACACTGGTAGCTGAGTAAACTGCCTTTCAGGCTTCCTTGGTCTTCGTGGAGCATGCTGACGCGATCGGCGATAGTATGACCGTTGACTTGAAGTGTCTGAAAACTGATCCTGAGATGCTAGAGATTCTGAGGTGACGTCATCTCCTTCCCACTCTTCTTGAGAACTGACAACTGGCTCAATCTTATTAACTGGGACGTAAGGAACATCTCGAAACTTTCCACTCCTGAGTCCCTCTCTCAACAATCTCTCCCAGCCTCATCAGGCCCACAAAGTTTGTGCAACTGAACAATTTGTCAAAATAATGGCCTTTCAGGGTACCCAAGAAGATGTCAACCAGTTCCCTTTCCGGAAGCGGTGGTCGAACACTAGCAGCCAATTCTTTCCATCTTCGCAAATACGCTCTGAATGATTCATTCTCTGCCTGAGACAATTCTTGCAGATCTACAAGACTAGGAGTCAAATCCAAGTTGTAATCGTACTGCTTTATGAAAGCTCTGGCTAAATCTACCCATGATCGAATCTGATTACTCTCTAACTGCACATACCATCTCAAGGATGCCCAGTCAGGCTATACTGAAAGCAATGGATCATCAATTTGTCATTTCGCACAAACGAAGTCATCCTTCGACAGAACATCATCAAATGCAACTTCGGACAGCTATCTCCTGTGTATTTTTCAAATTCCGGCATTTTGAACTTGTACGGCAACACGAGGTCAGGGACCAAGCACATGGCTACAGCATCCAAGTTAACGGCCTCTTTCGCTTCCAAGGCTTTCATTTGCTCTTCCAACACTCGGACTCTTCTTGGATCTACCACCCCAGTCACTGGAATATCTCTCCGGTAATTCAGCACAGGGAAAGCAACACATTGATTGTTAACAGGAGGATAATGTTCATTCTGGGCAAGAAACTGCTCATGCCGATCTCTGTTTTCAACAGCAGGCTGCATAACTTGGGCTGCAATAAGATTGTTCGCTTGCGGGAAGCCTTCCATAAAATCATACTGATGGTTGGACGCCATAGTAAACCCTGACTGGGTGTCAGGAGACTGGAAATTGCCTTCAGACATAGCTACCAATTACCTGCAACTGACTGTGCTGCTTGATTCTGCTCAAATCTGCTTCAACCCCTTGGTCGTCTCCAGCACTCTACTTCTTGCCTCAAACAATTCCCCGAGAATCACTTTCTGGTGAAAACAAAGGCTGGATAAGTGCTCTGACCTGCTAAATGCTATGCAATATGATTTATGCAAACAGAAATACAAAAATGCTAACGTGCATGTGTACATTGGAGATATTTTCCCTCCAATTCCAGTGTCAGTGGTAGCAAGACGAGATAACCCATAAAGACAATATTTGGAAAAACCCTCATATATTGATTAGCATAACAGTCTTGTCAAGAAGTTACATAACTATGCTCCATACAGCTGATACGATAAGGAGGATCCCAACCAACATGCCTGGTGGTGATCTCAACATACAGAATACAAGAGAGAAATCAAATACGGGTACGGTTACGGAAGTCCTCGACCATCTTCTTTGTCTCTGCATGATCTGGTTGATAAATCAAACCTTCTATCAGTCGATCCCTCTTCCTGACTGTCCCCTGGATGTCTCTGACAAAGTCTTCCCAAGCTTTATCATTAGCACCATCCCCAGGTTTGGGTCTCTTGGCATCTGCTCTATGCTGGAAATCTTCCAAATTCTTCATGGCATCTGTCAACTTACGCTCGGCCTCGTATCGGCGACAGGCTTCTTCTTCAAGCTCTTCGTTCTTCACTTTGACCTGTTCTTCTAACTGAGCAATCTGTGTCTTCAGCTCTCCTTCTCGCTCCTTGCGCTTGGTCATAGTGAGATCCCGGTGTTCTCTGAACTTGGCTAGCTTTGTGTAGGCCCTGTCCAGCTCTTGCTTCTTGGTGGCCAACACACTACTAACTGAGTCGACATCTAACTCTAGACGCTTCTTGGTTTCAGTCAATTCCAATAGCGTAGTCTTCAGATGTTTCAGAGTTTCAGCCTGTTGCTTAGAAATATATCCTGTTTCAATCTTTTCATGCCGAAGCTGGGCATTCTCCTGCTCTAAAGCCTCTTTAGCCCTTGCTAGCTCTTCTTTCTCTGCCATCAGTTGCTTGTAGACCTGCATGTCCACAGTGGTAGGCTCCTCTACTGGAGGATGCAATGGCTGAACTGCTGGATACGGCATAAGGAACTTCACAGCTCGCTCACGAATCCATTCTTCATATGGGCTAGGAACTCGAGTATCCCCTCTGCTACCTGAAAGCTTCCCTCTCTTGTGCAAGTTTTTCCAGGCTTTCTCAAGTTTGGTCAGCATCTCTTTCCCAATTGCCCCGGTGAGATACAGAGATTCCTGTATCTCCTCGGGCTTTGGCGCTCCTTGAGGTATGTACCCAAATTGCTTGATCAATAAGGAAGGGTTATAGTTGACACAACCTTTCCTTCCTATTAACGGAACATTCGGGAATCCTTCGCCTTTGAGTATGACTTCAGCTCCAAATACCTCTTTAATGACCCATACCACGTTCTCAGCAGTCAATCCCATTAAGCGCTCGGGCCATCCTAGAGAATTGATAGAGGTGACAAACGGGCCTGACTTAGGCATATGACTGGTGAACCACCTGCATAAGAGAGGTACACAGCAAGACACATTCCTTCCTCGTCGCTTTTCATTCTGATAATGAGTTGAATGGTGGATATCTCCCAGTAAAGTAGGAACTGGGTTCTTCGCAGCCAAAATATAGAAGGCATCAGAATCAACAAAATCAGGAATGTTCGGGAATAACACGATGCCATACACACATACAGCAAGGATAACGTCAAAGACATCCCAGCTACCCTTCTGGGCATACTCTCGAGCCTTCTCCACTAAGACATCCAACGGAAATCCCCATACGTCTCCTCTTCTGATCATTTTCCCAGACAGCTCAGACTCTTTCAAGCACAGGATGGCAGAAAGCTCAGCCAGCTTAGGCTCAGCGTCCGTACGATAAAAAGGCATCTGTTCACGGATCGGTATATCCAGAAGTGCAGAGTACTCCTCCAGGGTAGGAGCCAAAACAAAGTCGGGAAATACAAAACACCTGAGCTCCGCGTCGTAAAACTGTAACAGAGTATAGATACCGCTGGTCTCGTAGGCAGATGGCTGATACACGTAGGTCAGAATCCTCCCATATCTCTTTCTGAAGTCACCCATTCCCCTTTTCTTAGCCATAGCAATCAACTCTATCAATAGACTGATATTCGGCGACGGAAACTTGTAGGGCAATACTCTCTTCAGGTTTTCCATGTCTTGCTAGGCACAAACACCAGAACTGGAAGGGAAAATATGTACCTGCAATACACACACGTTAGTTGAATGCAGATGGTAATGCGATGATGCAATATGATAGATAATGCAATCTGCGAACATAGGGGCTATGCTGTAGCCTGAAGAGGAATATCTCTGTGATCATGAACAGAAAACCATCACGGTCACCAGAATCTCATGCCACTAACTACCATCTGATACTCAAAATATCAACCCCTGGTAAGAAAACCATCTGAACCTCTGTATCTGACGAGAATACCATCTGATAATAGCCTCAACCTCAGATAAGAAACCCATCTGACCCAGACAACACACCTGGAGATGAATCAAGAACACCATCTGATAAAGATACTGAATCATGGTTTCTGAAGGCCAGTTTTCCTGCAATAACCCAGTCCCTCTCACAGGTAGGATAAACCTAATCCACGGACAAAGGTACGGCATCCTATGCGGTCATCAGCGTCACAGACTTTCATGAGTGACGATACGATTCCCAGAAGGAGTGGCATCATCAAATCATGAAGAGGCCTCACTTAGCTGACTTCCAATTGATCGGTCCCCAGAGTCGACAATCCCCACGTCTGGACTCCCCTCAGATCCTCAGGACCGGAAAGGAGCACCTCTGCAAGAATCTCGTCTGAGCGCAGATTTTCGTAGGGAACTGTGCCTGCTCAGCAGACAGGTTCGTCTACTACTTCTCCGCAACTATATCTAGGTGTGTACTCAAGCCCAGGTCCGGCTTTTCACTCACAGTAACCTCCCTTTTGCCCACAGCAATAATCATGATAATATAATGCTGGAAAATAAATGCGGAAAGGTAAAGGTACAGAAAAGTAAAGTGCAGAAAAGTAAAACACAATATGCACAACACCCAACAAATAAACACCCAAGCGCTAGGATTGACTCGCGTAGGGGATGGGAAACGGTCCCAGCATAAGGGATGGGAAAAGTCCCTAGATGCTATAGGTCCCCAGCAGAGTCGCCAGCTGTCGCTACTGCGAAAATCGGCGCCGGCTTGACAGGAGAGTCGCCACCGTGCGTTATTTATCCCTCAGAGCGGGAAAGGAAACGCTCGAAGTAAACCTCGCAAAGACGGGAAAAAGGTATGGTCATCGCAACCAAAACCTGGATTCGGGAGTCGGTTACGCAAGGGGAAGGTATTAGCACCCCTCACGTCCATCGTACTCGATGGGATCCACGCTTGGTGTTTATAGGTAAAAGGGTGTGTTATCTATCTACTCTAATGGCTGGTCTGAAAAGAAAATAAAAGGACAGGACTCGACAGAACATACGGTGTTCTGGGCCTACGTATTCCCTCGTGCAATGGGAAAGTCAGAGTCAACGTAGTTCGACTGCCTACGTCTAAACGGGGGAAAAGTTGCTCGCCAGGACATCGCGTCCTGTGCCTACGTACTTTCATCTGGAATGAAAGATCAGAGCAAACGTAGTTCGGCTAACTACGGGTAAACAGGGGCTCTCACACAGCAGTGAGAAGACAAACTGGTCTTAAGGCTCGGGAACCTACAACTACGATCTGGTCTCAAATGCACTCGGGCAAGAGAAAGGGGTAACAATTAGTCGTTAGCGGGAAAGTCTCGATCGCACAGCCGCGAGAGAACAAAAGTTAGTCGTTAGTGTGCTCGCTAGGATATCGCATCCTATGCCTACATATCTTCGTCTGGAACGAAGAATCAGAGCAGCTGTAGTTCAGCTAACTACGGGTCAAGCTACTCAAAAGCTCCTACAGAAAGGAAAGGGAAACCCTAGAACTATAGCTGAGAAAACAGGGGAATCTACCTACTGCTATCGCACCTGGTTGACCATCCTAATGTCTATCATAACGACTCCGCAGCGGAGAAGTCAGAGCTCCTAAGGGATCATGGCAACAGGATTAAACCACAGACAAGAAACTGCAAAGGAAAAGAATACTGAAAATATGCATGAATGCAACAACTAGACAAACAAGGCACAGAGGCCGCAAACCACAAAGGCAAGGGAGCTCAGCTCTACCAAATACCAACAAGCAAAGCCACGCAATAACAAACAAGCAGAAGGAGGACCACCTCAACTTCTCATGCACACAAAGTCTACTTCTAAGATGCACTTAACTCAGAACTATCTAGATGAACACCTAAGTCTAATGCAACATAACATCACGCAAGTCAAACAACACAAAGAGACTAACCCTGAGCAGGGCCTCTAACAAACAAGCTCCTAATCTATCTCTAAACAGAACTCTATACACCCTAAGCAGGGATCTAAGCAAAAACTAATCAAAACCCTAAGCAGGAGGAATCAATCCCAGTCTCCCAGCTTCAGAATAAGCCTACCAGAGAAAAGGGAGCTAAGCAGACTAGCTCATGGTATCTTCCTCAGGAAAGTACCAGGAGGTTACTACTCAGGAGTCATATCCTATGCGGCTCGACAACTGTGATCAGTTTACATTCCTCCTCAGGAGAAATTAAACTCACATGAAGGCTCCGGCATCACGGGATACTTGAGAAACCTATACGCACTAGGGGAACTAAGTGAGCAGACTCATAGGACCTTCCTCAGGAAAGTACTAGGAGGCTGACACTTAGGAATCGTATCCTACGTGGCTCAACAACTGTGATCAGTTTACATTCCTCCTCAGGAGGAATTAAACTCACAAGTTGGCTCCAACATCACTGGATACTTACGAAATCCTAGATAAACTAATGGAACTAAGTGAATAGACCCATAGGACCTTCCTCAGGAAAGTACTAGGAGACTTCCACTTAGGAATCGTATCCCATGTGGCTCAATCAACATGTGATCAGTTTATATTCCTCCTCAGGAGAAATTAAACTCACAAGTCGGCTCCGACATCATTGGATACTTACGAAAGAGGTGAGAAGAAAGAATGAAAGTCATTCATAGTGCCTTCCTCAGGAAAGTACCATAAACTTCCTTCAAACTTCAGGATCTCGAACCTCACAAACAGACAACAAGCTCCTAGACTAAGCCCCAATCTACTGCATCCTTGCAAGCTCCAGCAGGACCTCCATCAGCTCCCACCTTGAGAAGAACCCACAGGCCAACAAACCACAGGAGACTATCTCTGAAGTTCAACCACAGTTGAACTTCAAAGTCAGAAGTCACCAAGACTTCTCCTATATTCAGGCTCAGACAAATCCTATCAGAACACCCTACAAAAATCTATCAAAAATCTAATGGGAGACCTACGTGGCTCTAGGATAACATACTGAAAAATCAGAATAAAATTCCATACCAGATGAAAGAACTAAAATCAGCAACACAGACATATCCACAAACCAATTTATTCAACATCAATAACAATGGAAAAATGCAATTAAAATGAAAATGCATGATTAAGCTAATGTTTTTGCACCATAAAATTCTACACTGAATTATGAGTCTACAGAAAAAAGAACGGAATTATTTGACTAAATCTACCATTTTTTATGAATTTTCTAATGATATGCATGCATTAAAAATATTAAAAACATCAATTAAATGGAAAATATGCACAAAAATAACAAACAAAAAAAAAAATAAAATGACTTTTTTATTTTTATTTAATTTTCTTAACATTTTTTTATGAAATGGTAGAACAAAGAAGAATTAAAAAACACATTTATTTACATTTATTTATGAATTATTTTACAATGCAAGGAAAACAAAAGAAATTGAAAGAAAATTAAATTGGAATAAAACTGGGGAGGTTCAGACAGCAGGTTACTCTAGGTTATTTCTACATTGGGCCCATGCTGGGGGTGCCAAAAGCCATAGGGCGCAGGGCCCAAGTTTAATATCCAAAAAAACAAAAAACAAAAAAAAACTGAATCTAAGCGCAGGGGGGGTGTTGCATCAGCAAACTCCTAGTTATTATCTACTATGGGCTTAAAACAAGGGGGTGCTGAAAGTAAATTGGGGCCTAAGGCCCAACTCAGTCATTCAGACTCACACAGGGAGGGGTGATAACGAGCAATTGGGGGTGTGCGTTCAGAAACACGCTTGGGCCTAAGCCCAGTCCAAACAAACCCTAATCCAATTACAGTTAGACAAAACCAATCCTCCTCCCAAAACACTCTGGTACTGTTCACTCTCTAACCCTAGCCGCTTCTGCTCGTCTTCCTCCTCTCCCTCATTCTCTGCAACCTATCTGATCTCAATCAACTCAAACAAAACCCTAAACGAACAAATCCTCACCCAAACACCTCCATCCCTCACACGAAACATGGCCTAACTTCACAAGTATTGTCAAATGGAAGCTCTTAAACTAAAAGTCCTCAAGATCTTAAGCCTACAAACTCTAACACGCACATGCAAATAGAGGAGTTTAAGGAAGAAAGCTGTAGAAACCTGGAACGACAGATGTTAGTTGATGTTCTTTGAAGAGGTGGATCGTTCGCTGAAGATCTTCGAGCGGAGGCGATTTCTGATGATGGATCCGTCGCTTGCTGAAGAATTTGACGAGGTTCTAAGAATCCTGAGTGGATGAGTGTGCCTCTGGATATTGTTGAAGATCTTGAACGGACGATGAAGGTTTGAACGCTTTCTGAAGAAATCTGGAAGTATTGCTTGAAGATTGAACGTGGTTTGACGTTTCTAGGAATCCGGCTTGAAGATTGTTGAATGTTTGAGGGTGATTCTGGAAAAATTGATGGAGACGGATGAACGTATGAGCAAGTTCTGGAGAAAGTTGATGAAGGAAGGAGGAGATCTGGATTGAACGCGTTCTGGAATTCTTCGAATTTTCCGGCGCGCCTTTGAATTTTCCGGCGATGAGAAGAGGAAGGTGACGGAGGGACGATCGGAGGAAGAAGAAGATAATCTGGTGATTTCCTGGTGTTTGCAGATTCCGGTGGCCGGAGTCTGTTGGCGGTGGCCGGCGGCGAGGGTTCACCGGTTTTGCATGGCCGCCGGTGTGAAACTCAGGCGATGGTGTAGGGAGGACAGATGGCGCGCATGCGCAGAGAGAGAGAGAGAATGAGGGACACGTGTGGACGCGTGGAGTGAATTCTGAGAAAACGTGTGGGGCCTTTGCATGGCCAACACGTGTCAGCTTTTATTACCCTGGAAACGCGTGGACACTTCTGGAAACTTCCAGGCTTCGCTGGAACTGCTTTGGACTTTCTGGATTGTTTAGACTTTTTTGGACTTTTTTCTGAGTTGATGAGGTCTGATGAGAATTGGGCCTTACCAAAAATGTCCCCTGGGCCCATTTCGAAAATGAAATAAAAACTGTAAAACTGAATTGAAAAAACAGAAACAATTAAATCTAATCAATATCAATTAAACTAATGATTAATCCTAATGAAATCTAACAAATTCAATTAAATCCTAATTAATTCTATATCAACCTAATTAAATCTAAAAAAAAGAATTAAGATCTAATTAACTCTGAAATTCTACTAATCTAATTAAACTCTAAAAAATGATTAAAGGTCTAATTAATTCTATATCAATCTAATTTTCTATTAAAATTCTAAAAATGATTTAAAAACAATTAAACCTATTATTAATAAAAGAAAACTATATTATTTTCTATATTATCTAAAAATATTAAAATCTATTTAAAAATCTATACAAAATTCCTAAAATGATTTAAAAATCTTATAAAATCCTAAAAGAGAATTATACTATAAAAACCCTATTTAAATTCCAGAAAAATCTATAAAGCCTATTAAAAAATTCACAAAAGCCTATTAAAACCCTAAAAATGCAGATGAATGCAAATGACCGCCATAAAAGAGCGCACGAGACCAGATCGAATTGAACAGAGACCCCCGGGCATCAGACTATCCTCAAAATCACTGAAAAATCACCGAGGAGCGCACAATTTCCCGAAAATAAAACCCCGATGATCTGGACTGGGTCTGCCATATCTGATAGACAAAAATCAAGCTGTAAACTCTGATATCCCCTGTTTGCACAAAAATCATCTGTCTGAGCTGTGAATATGAAATTAAACCATGAGTCAGATAGGAGAATCGGTTGGTCAAATTTTAGGGTGCAACAGCAGGCCAGAATAGGATCCCCCCAAGTGGTAGCTCCGAGGGAGGGAGTGAGGACTTGATGACGTTGTGCCGGGGAGGAGAGATTAACCTGAGGAGAAAACCCTCCAGCTCGCGTTCCGTGGGGACGCGAGTATGTGAGTCCTTCCCCGTCATTGGGCGTCAGGGGTTGAGGACACGTGTTGGCGGGGAGATGTGAGGGGACACAACTGTCAGCCTTCTCCACGTGTCAAGTGCTGGGTAGCTGCTAGGGCGGCTACCCTAGGGTACTCGAGTGCCTAGCGACGCTTTGAGTCCCGTGCTGGGGTATAAGTAAGTGAGCCCCCACTCATTCTCCACTTTTCGCCTTCTTGCTCTCAATCTCTCGGATCTGCCGCCTCGCTACCGCCTCATATCTCCGTCGCAGTAACCGCCTCGCACTCCACCGCAGATCGCAATATAGTAAGTTTTTCTTCTCCTTTCTTTTGTTTTTCCCATTTGTTTTAGGACCGTGGTCGGGGCATGTTGAGTGCCCCGAAGAGAGGTGTGGGTCTCCACCGCTGTAGGCGGGGCTTTCTAGGGTTTTATAGTGAGCGTTCCGAGGATAAACGCCTATTCCGATGAATGCCCCGGGGAGAGATGCTTATTCTGATGAACGTCCCGGGGAGAGTGTGTAGATTGGGTTAGGTAGGTGTCCCGGGGAGACGGTAGGATTTGGATAGAGCCACCGAGGGCGATGCTTGGGCTGTCCTCGTTGCCCTTTCACTTGACTTGCGGTGGAAGGGTGAATTTGATCTTTTTCAGCGAATTGACCATTACCTTCTGCTTTTCAGGTGTTCATGACTACGTTGGTCCCGAGGACAATGGTCGAGGACAACGAGCCGGATGTTCCTTAATTCGACGAGCGAGTTCTTCCCCTCGAGGAGTGGGTGGCCGAGGAGCCCCTGTCCACACCTTCTTGTTTCGCTTCTGACCCGACGGGAGTCTATGCCACCATGGAGGATCGGGAGAAAGGTGACCCCCAGAACTGGCAAGTTTACCGTCCTCGGGAATGTCACTGTATATGCTTGAAGTACGGGAGGATGCGGTTCCCGATGTATGAGTTCTACTTTAAAGAGGCCAGGCTCAGGCTACCGCTCTCAGACTTCCACTTGGGCCTCTTCGAATAGTTATGGCTGACCCCCTCACAACTACATCCGAACTCCTTGGCTTTTATTCGGGCATTCGAGATTGTGTGCCGCTATCTCGAGGTCGGCGTCACGCTGCCGCTATTCTTCTGCGTCTTCCATCTGTAGCGGCAGACGGTGGACAGTAGGCACAGATGGGTGTCATTCAAGCAACCAAACAGGCTCTTCAAGACGTACATGGACTCTGTTCGGGATTTCAAGGGTCGCTTCTTCATCGTCATCCCAATCACGCACGCGGGGGTCGACTCTTTATATTCAGTAGGGGAGAAGATAGTGAACGGCCAGCGGGAAGCCGTCATGCTGCCGAGGGTGCACGTGGAATGGTCTCCAGAACATTTCTCTCGGGGGACTGACCGGTATATAGTGCATGCGGGGTCCCTCGATGAGGAGGAATTGGTTGGCTATTTGAAGATAGTCGCGTTCGTGCGCAGCCTGCCGCCGTCGAAGTTGGTGACCCCCGATGGCCATTATATCCTCGATAGCCAGGGGAATGTCCGCGAGACAGCGAGGTTGATCAATATGAAATCCCTGCTCGAGTGTTCCTCGGAGGCGGAGGCCCTTTGCTATCTAGGTGGTGGACGCCTCTTTCTTCTCTTGATTTGATATTCTTTATCTGTTATTGACCCATTTTCTTTGTTTTGCAGGGAACATGTCTTCTGTCGATGAGCGGGTGAAGAAGTTGCGTGCGTCGAAGGTCGCTGCTACCTCGAAGACGCGGGTTGGCCAGTTGGTCGGGCAAGCTTCCGCTGACCAGTACGTCAAGGGTTCCTCGTCTCCTCAAAGCAGTCAGTCCCCCACAACTCAGGGGGCCCCAAAGAGGCCCAGAGTTCAGGAGGTGGAGAGTGTGGTCGACCTGTTGAAGGGCTCTGTTGAGGAGGGCTACTCAATCGCACCCTGCCATCAACACCCCGGTTACTTCCACGGGGCTAGGTCGCCTAGCATTCCGACTAGGGAGGCGAAGGCGGCCCTAAGTGCGGACCGGGCTACTCGCAGGCAAGTCCTGACAGAGGAATTGGCTGCTTTGATACGGACCTTCACCACGGCGATGGTTTTGAGCGAGGAAAGCTGCTCGGTCATCGAGCTGTCTAAGCTGCAGGGGGATCTCACTTTCGCAGTCGCGTTTGAACAAGGTCGTCGAGGACCTGGAGAAGAGTCGGGGGAGGGTGACCCAACTTACTGAGGAGCTGGAGAAGAGTCGGGGGGAGACCGTCGGTGAGCTCAAGAGGGGGATAGTACTAAATAGAGACGGAAGGCTGCTGAAGAGGAAGTGCGGGCACTGAAGGCTCGCGTGGAGAAGCTTGAGGGTGGCCTTCGTCCTGCCGACGATGAGACCGATGAAGATAGGTGTTTCACCCCAAATTTTGATCCCTTAGATCTTCATCATCATATTAGGATCATCTTAATTTGATTATCTAACTTTAACCTATTTCAAGTTTGTCTTTGTTAAGATACAGGTGAATTAGGGTTCCGTACAGTCGAGAATTGAGGTTTCGATGGTTTAATCAGTCAATGTATTGGATTGATTATCCATGAAATAAGTCTCCACATCATCAAATATACTCCATTGGGTCAGGTATGAATCCAATTTGAGGTTGTCACCCAAAGATTAAAGATAATGCAGTCCAGGATCCTCGATTAGGATTTTCGATCAGGAAAAGTCAACTATAGTTTGAATTTTGATTTAAAAGGTGTTCCAATGGCGGGATCATGGTCCATGAAGTTCATATGGCTTAGTGAAGTCTACTCAAAAAGTTTCAAGGCCTCAAAAGACCCGGAACATCAACAGTCGACTAAGTAGTCATCGACCGATCGTTCGGTTGACCGAAAAGTCAACTCTTCAATCATAAGAGATTTGACCTCAAAGTATGAAGCAAAAATGTTCCTAGTAACATATTACACCTATCCATGAAGTTTCATGACCATTGGATCAAGGATTGAGGAGTAATCGAGAAATGGGGAAATTAGGGTTTTTAAAGGGGCAAGAACATAACTCCCTAACCACACATCCAATGAGTTGGTTCAAGGCTTGTTAGAAAGGTCTTGACAAGTCCTACAAAAGTCTCACAGTGGTCCATGGGCAGAAATTGAGTAGATTTGGAGTTATGGCCAAAATCATCACAAGAGGGGGAAAACACTTAGAAAAATTCTATGTTGCTGGCCTTTTTAGGCATGTTTTCAGCCAACTTTGAGTTGATTTTTGACCTAGTTCCACTTGGAATCTAAAGATCATGAAAGCATGAAAGTTGTAGAGCTCCATGAGTGCTTTCCAAAATGTACTAGAACTCCTCCATAGCCCGTATGAGTTGAGAGTTATGAATCCAGCAAGTTAGGGTCTCAACACTTGAGTTCACCGTTTCCACTTTTTCACAAATTCACTTTTTAACCACTTGAACTATTCTCAGCCATTTGATCATGTTTCTATCTGATAATTAGAGAGTATGATGAGTAGAAATGCAGAAAATAAAGGGATTTGGTAAACTTTGCAAGTTGGAGGCAAATTGCCATTATTTTTTATCAAAAATCAAGAAGAAAGAGAAACTTTTCATGAAAAATCTGTAGCAGCAGCCTCTCCTACTCTCTAGCTTCACTTCAGTCACTTCCATGTCCTCCATACCACTTGATTTATGCCTTGCATTGAGCCAAGGACTTGAGTGTGCAGCTGTCTATAATCTTGAACAAGATTTCATTACAAAACTCCCTCCAAAAGCCAAAATACAAATATGCCCTAAACCATTCCTTGGCCTATAAATAGAGGTTTCCTATATGTTAAAACACACACCAGAGCACTCTAAAACCCAAGAGAAAACCATAGCTCTCATCTTGCCTTGCTTTTCTTATAAGTGAAGAAACCATTCCAAAAGCTCCTCAAAAATCTGCCATGAGCAGTTGGCCTTCCAAAACCATTTCTACCCACTTAAAATCATCACAAATCATCTACACAATCCGCAAATGATGCGTGAGAGGTGTTTAAGCTCTTAAACCAGTCAAAAACTCCATTTTCTTAAAAGTCAACTTTCAACCAAACAAAGTTTGACTTTCCACACAAAATCAGATAAACCTTTGCTCATGCCTGTTTTGATCACCTCAACCCTCTAAACTCCTTTGGTTTATGATGTACCTACTGTCCATAACCTAAAATACCTTCCTCATCACTTGCGTTGAGATCTGTCACAAAGTTCATTCATTTACTTCACGTGCAAGAAAAGTTGTGTTTTCATCAAGGCATTGGTTGGATATCAGTTGGAAGTCTTTAAGTTTTTCCCTACTGTATAAGCTTGCTTGGAGGTCTACAAGAGGTTAGTAGTCACATTTCCTGTCTTGAACTGTCATGAACATGATTGACACGCTTGGTGAGTGATGTGTTTAAATGCAAGAGTAGTTCATGTTTGAATGTGCCATACTTTGTTTGTTTTGCTCATCAATATGTGTAGTGCTTTTATAATCATCATACAATATGGTGTTGTTTTTGTGTTTATGCTTTTGAAGCTCCCTTAAACATTATCCTAGGTCATGTATGAACATAGGAAAAGATTGCTTGCAACTGTTATGGAGTAATGCTGGATCTGACCATTTGATCTTGTTCTATTTGTGAATAATGTTGTTGGTTCTGTTGAGTCTAGGTATGAGGCTTAGATTTAGTGATAGAGTAGTTTTGCATTTGAAGACTTTGATGGATTGTGATGGCATGATTTGGTGGTAGGGTCTGTTCAGGCCAGTTTTTGTGTGGTTTTAAGACTGTATTGAATGTGTTTATGTTTGTGTCATGCTATGTATTGTTGTAGTTGGATGTGAATCATGAGTGGATGTTTTCCATGACTATTGTTGAATGGATACTACATGTTTTGTTTCAAGGCATTGCATTAGCTACTTATGTTGGATAGGATCATGTTGATCTGGTTCTGTTGCAGGCACCATCATTAGATCTTGAATCTTTTTGTTGGCTTTTTAGATTAGAAGTCCCTATATGTTTGATTCATGTGATGTTTGACATTGTATTATTTGAAACTATGTTTGGTTTTGGATCTGCAACATTCTGTTTTGACCACTTTCAATCAAAAATGCATTTTTGCAACTCACACATCATTTTCAATTCCAACACATTTTTGATGCATCCTTCTGTTGGAACTTTGTCTATAACATGTTTAGAATGTGTGTACACCTTTAAGCCAATACAAGCATGTTAGTTTTGCACTCAAGCTTTGAAAATGAATCTCAACTATTTTGAAAAACTGCTTGTTGTTTAGCATAGTCATGGCCAATATTGAAGGGATTCACCTAGATGCTGTTGAAACACATCTTGACCTATGATGATCAATAGTGCCATGTTGTTTTGAATTTGCTGTTAAGCTGTGTAATTCTGTTGGACTTGTTAAAGAACATTGGAATGATTCATGTGACTGTTGAGGCCTGTTTTGATTCATGATGACCAATACTGTTTTGCTGTCAAAGGGTTGTAACCATCATGAAATATACATTGAAGTTTGATGCTTGCCATTGTCATGCTAAGTGTACATCTGTGATAATTTGAACTACTGCTTTGTGCTAGTTTATGCTTGTTGACATGAGAATCTAGTATCATTTGAATCATGTGTTATTGGATAATTGACATTGTCATGTTCATTTTGCATTAGTGGCTGTCAGCATTAGATTTGTATACTAGGGTTTGCAATCTTTGTGAAGAAATGACTGCCATCTTTAGGCATTATAGTAGGGCTGCTTCTAATCATGACATGTTCATATTTGGTTTGTGTTGTCAATTGTGATAAGCATGTATGCACCTTTCCCATGTATGTTTTGTTGTTTTGTAAATCATGTTTGAGATCTGTCATGAAATTGCTTATTAGCATCATAGATCAATGATTTGAGTGGTTATGTTAACATGTCATGTTTATTCTGTTGTAAGCTCAACTGCCATAGCACTATTATTATAGGATACCATTTCCATAAGCTTGTAAGTTATTATGTGCATGAGGTATTAGGACTATTTGTTGATTGTGCTAGCATTGTCATGTTGAATTCACTCTTGTTTCTGCTTGGTTTAGTTTTGATAGGGTTTAATTATAGTTTGTGAATCATAGGGAGATCCTTGCCTGGTTTGTATGATTGATTTTGTTTGAAATTAGTTTAGAACTTCTAATCGTGTCTGGTGAATAGAACTACATTGGTTTTGATGTGTGTACACTTTGTTTTGATGGAAACACAATTTGGTTGATGTTTTACATTCTGTCAAGTCTGTTTTGAAGTGTATCAGTTTTTTTGTCTATCATAACTTCCAATCATTTTGAGCTGAAGTGAGGTTTTTAAGGTCCATGTGGTTTAAGTTCATTTTGTGCTAGGCTTGAAACTAAGATACATGTTGTTAATATGGTGAGTCATGTTTGATCACCTGTTTTAGTTACATCACAAACTGCTTGAAATTACTTTGTCCCAACTACACAAGGCACATTACAATTAGAGTTTCATTTCTGTTCATAAGGTGTGGATATTTGAAAATCATTTGCAGACCTGGTACTTAGTTGAATCATGATGGTTTGGTGATTGAGTACACTACCAGCCAATTTTGAACTTGTCATGACAACTCATGTGACATTTGCAACTCATGTGTCACTTTCTTTTTTGGTTTGAATTTGAACCTCATCTTTTGATAAACTTCATGTTCCATGAATTTAGAGTATGCACAAGCCTTTCAGTGATTTCAAACAAGTTTAATTTAAACTCCAATTGTGAAAATACATTTCAAGCTCTCATTTTGCAGTTGCCTTCGGATTTCACCATATGTGCATTATTTTTAAAAACTGGTAGCACCATCGTGTTCCTTGTTGAATTTCACATAAGATAGACCCAAATTTTGTTAAATTTGACTTTATTTTGAGTAAGTTTGAGATCAATCCGTTTTTGCATCTTGCTTGCTTGGTTTGCTTTGATTTTGGCCCAGAAATCATGCCCAAGGCTTATGTATTTCTGGGGTGGCTTGATACACTGGATGTATCGCCACCCCAGTGGTTGCAACTTGCATGCTCATGTACCTATCACCCATGCTTTCCTGAGTTCGATCCCTGTGGGACAACTCTTTTGGTTATTTTTGGATTTTCTTCATATTTTGATATTTTATATCCTTTTTCCAACATTTTTCACACGCGCACAAGTGGTTGAATTGGCAAAGTTTTGAGCCTGTGACCCCAAAGTCTTGGGTTCAAGCCTTGGGGGAGGCATTTCTTAATTTTTAATAATTAGATTTATTGGATTTTTATTTAATTGTCATTAATTTAAAAAATTCATAACTCTTTCATTTTTTTAATCATTTTTTAGTGATTCTTTTTTCTAAATTCTTGTATTAGTAAATAGTTTCATATAATGCTTAAAGAATTCTAAAATTTTTATTTTAGAAACACTTTGTATTATGGGGAATTTGCGATCCGTTTTAGGGTTTTAACCCTCCTACCTTTCCTCTTTCATTTCAAATTTGAATTTCATTCTATTTGAGTTTTAATTTGAAACTTGGCTTGTTAGCATCCTTGCGTACTTGAGTTTGACTTAAACTCTTTGCTTGTAAGCATTTGTGTTTAATCATCATTATAACTTGAAAATTTTCCCCATGAAGTTTTTGAACTTCTCCCTTACATTTGTTGTGACATTATTTGTTTAGGCATGATGCCTGTAAGTATACATGTCATCTTGTAAGCCCTAAGGAAACCTCATCTTTGTTAAGATGCAACTTTGTTAAAATCCCCTTCCATCTTTATTAAGATGTACCCCATTCTTCATTAAGATATGCTTTGGTTTTCACCTTTCATTAAGTCTTGTAAGAACTTCCCCCTTTCATGATATTGTAATATCTTGATACTTGCTTTGGTTGTGACCATCTATCTTGATTGAAATCATTGATATTGTGATATCTTAATACTTGCTTTGGTCGTAACCATTTATCTTGATTGAAATCATTGCATTGATATTGTAATATGCTTGCTTGTGCTTGCTTGTAACCATATCCCTTATATTCATCATGTTTGAATGATTATTGCTTTGTTAAGTTTATTCCCCCAAGTGATGGAACTCTTTAGTTCTCATCCAAGTTGCCTCATCTTTTCTCTTCCAAAGGAAAGTCTCTCTATTGACCTTTGGGTCATAGATAGCTCAATACCCTCATAGGTCTGGATAGAACCTTATCCCCTTTTGGTCTGGATAGAACCAATAGGATAAAATCATAGGTCTGGATAGAACCTTCTCCCCCTTTTGGTCTGGATAGAACCAATAGGATTTAAAATCATAGGTCTGGATAGAACCTTCTCCCCCTTTTGGTCTGGATAGAACCAATAGGATAAAATCATAGGTCTGGAGAGAACCTTCTCCACTTTTTGGTCTGGATAGAACCAATAGGATTTAAAATCATAGGTCTGGATAGAACCTTCTCCCCCTTTTGGTATGGATAGAACCAATAGAATTTAAACTCATAGGTCTAGATAAAACCTTCTCCCTCTTTTTGGTCTGAAAAGAACCAATTGATCCTTATTCTGTAGTTCGTGCCCGACCTACGACCGCTTTGATTTCTCATTGGATAATGAGAACACGAAGGCACAAGATGCGATATCTTGACGAGCAACCTTCCCCTTTCTTCCTCCTTTTGGTCTGGATAAAACCAATTGATATTACAATGTAGAATTAAGCAGAGCTTGGTTAACTCTATATAAGAATCATGGAGATGATTACTTACTCCCCTTTCTTAAGTGTTCAATGTAGATCTAGAGAGTTTGGATAAACTCTACACAAGCATGGATATGTTTTTTCCCCTTGGAACCTTGATCATAATCAAGTGTTCTTCATCCCTAGTGAGGTGAACTACGATTGCTCTGATTCTATCCTAGTAAGGATACGTAGGCAGAGGACGCGATGTCTTTGCAAGCAAACTTAGAAACTATCTTTAGGTCTTTACCTACACCCACACCTTTTACCCAATCCCAATTCATAGAATTTTTTTAGCAAACTTAGCATGCAAACAAACAAAAGGTTCCTGTAGAGTACTCCAGATGTTTAGGATGTGAAATACCTACCCTAGGCATAACCAACCCCCGATCCCCGAATCTCTTAGCATTGTTGTTACATCGCGCAAAAGGTTCTTTCTTTATTTAGACCTTTCCTTTGGATAAATTAAAGTCCGGTTGTGAATTTAAGAATTGAGATTCAAGTTAATCAATAGTTTGGTATCATGATTCTCACCGCAACAACAGGCAGATGGTCACCTGGGCTGATCTGCTTGCCAGGATACGGGTGCTGGAAGGTGACTGCCTGGAGGCCTTCGCAACGGGTTTTAGTGGCGCTGTCGCGCAGCTTAAGGTGGTGAACCCTGGCGTCACCCTGGTCGAGGACGGCATCGGGCCTTTCCACGAAATAATCGATGGGCGGGTTATTGACCCCAGCGCCGAGGAAGCTAGTCCAGATGCCCGTCCCGCCGAGGCTGAAGTGGAGGAGGAAGAGGGAGTATAGATTAGTTCCAGGTCTGCGTGCCAAATATTTTGTATATTTTTCTAAGTGTTTTCTTTACCGGGCCCGCGTGCCCTTCTCGGTAATGTAACATTAACTACTGTGTTGGTGCCCGCTTTTATATGATATACTTTTGGAAATTTGTTTAAGTGTGCGCTTTGTTTTATTTTTGCATGGTGTTATGCTCGTTTTATTTCTGCACTTTTGTATGCTCGAAATATATGTTTGTATGTTTGAAACGCATGTTCGTTATGCCCTTGGGCTTATTCAGGGTGGTAGCTCGACGATAATTGTTTCCTGTAGTATGGAGAACTGGTCGGTTGACCGGTTTTGTTACCTGGCCAATTCGGGGGTAGTTTCTCCCCGCGGCGTGAACGTCCCATCGTGAGCTGGGTGTCCTGCCGATGCTGGTACGGCGACGGAGAGTCTCGATCGAGGGATTCTCCATCGAGCAGAGCCTTCTTCCTGCGCACACAAAGGCAGGGCTTGCTGTTTTGTTGGTCTCTATGAGACGCGAGGAGGTGCGGTGGTACTATGTCGCCCCTCTGTAGTCGCAATGCCTGGGCGTCGCAGCCAGTGTTTAATTGTAGTACCTTTTCAGCTTCTCGGCGTTCCATGGTCGAGCTAGTTGTTCCCCGTGTAGGTTTTCGAGGTAATAGGCCTCGTGTTCCGTCTTGTCGCGAACACGATATGGGCCTTCCCAATTTGCGGCTAGTTTGCCTTCGCGAGAGTCCTTTTGGTTTCTTCGCAAGACTAAGTCGCCGATTTGAAACTCGCGTCTCAAGACTCTGTTGTTGTGGCGAAGTGCTACCTGTTGTTTCAGCCGGGCCTCTCGAAGAGCTGCCTCGACCGAATTTCTTCGACTAGGTCGAGCTCCTCTCGGAGGTCGTCATTGTTGTCCTCGGCCTCGAGGGGAGCCTCAGTTCGTCTGGACGCCTTTCGTATCTCGACCGGGATCACCGTCTTGGTTCCGTACGTGAGGCGGAATGGTGTTTCCCCCGTGGTTGAGTGAGGTGTAGTTTCGGTATGCCCATAGGACGCTATGGAGTTCCTCGACCCACGCTCTCTTGGCGTCACCGAGTCTTCTCTTTAGTCCTCTGAGTATCACCCTATTTGCGGATTCGGCTTGGCCGTTTGTCTGAGGATGTTCGACCGAGGTAAAGTGATGCTTGGTCCAGAGTTTGGTGACGAAGTCCCAAAATTTTTTATTGATGAACTATATGCCGTTGTCGGTGACGATGGCGAGTGGGACACCGAATCTTGCGAGGATATTTCTTTTGTAGAACCATAGTATGTTATGGGCCGTGATTTTGGCAAGGGCTTCGGCCTCAATCCATTTGGGGAAGTAGTCAACTCCCATGATCAGGTACTTGTTCTGATATGAGCCTAAGGTGAAGGGATCGAGGATATCCATCCCCCACCAGGCGAAAGGCCAAGGGGAGGAGAGGGATTTGAGCTTGCTCGGTGGGGCGAGGTGCATGTCCCCGTGTCGTTGGCATCTGTCGCATTTCTTGACGTGCTCTCTTGTGTCCTCTTGCATCGATGGCCAGTAGTATCCTGCTCGCAGGGCCTTTCTTGCCAGGGATCGTCCCCCGAGGTGCTGAGTGTTGATGCCCTCGTGGATTTCTTCCAGAACGGAAGCGGCCTGGGAGGTGTCGATGCATTTGAGGAGGGGGACCACGAAGCCTCTGCAGTACAATTTGTCTTCGAGAAGGACGTACGAGCAAGATCTTCGTTTGATCGTGCTGGCCTCTTTGGGGTCGGCGGGGAGGCGGCCTTCGCTGAGGTAGGCGTGCAACGGTGTCATCCAACAGTTGATATCCTCTATGCCGTTGACGTCGAGCGATGCTTCAGCCTTTTTCGTGCTCGGCTGCGACAGGATCTCCTGGATGACCGGCTTGTGCCTACCCCTCTTTTTGGTGCTTGCTAGTTTTGGGAGAATATCTGCTCGAGTGTTTTGTTCGCGTGGAACCTCCGCGGAGTCAAAACTTTGCATTTTTTCCGTAATGAGAGCTAGGTGTTCGGTGAGGGTATCGTTTTTCGCCTGATATTCCCCCCGTACTTTCAAGGTGACCAGCTGGGAGTCCATGAAGATTCTTATTTCCTTGGCCCCGAGGTCTAATGCCAAGCGAAGCCCGGACAGGAACGCCTCGTACTCGGCTTGGTTGTTCGTCATCGGGAAGGCCAGTGTTAGAGAGACTTCTATGATGGCGCCTTCTTTATTGTCAAGGATGATTCCCGCGCCGCTTCCCGTGGAGTTTGAGGAGCCATCGACGAAGATAGTCCACTTGTGGCTCCTTGTGGTAGGGTCTGGCGAGGGGGTCATCTCAGCGACAAAGTCGGCCAGGACTTGAGCTTTGAGGGCATTCCTTCCTTCGTAGATAATTTCAAACTCAGATAGTTCTAACGACCACTTTAGCATTCGTCCAGCCATGTCTGGTCGGCCGAGGAGCTGCCTGACGGGCTGATCGGTTCTGAGCACAATGGAGTGGGCCAAGAAGTAATGTCGGAGGTGTCGTGCGGCGGTAATGAGGGCCAAAGCAACCTTTTCGATCTGCTGGTATCTTACTTCGGGACCGTGGAGGGCTTTGCTCGTGAAGTAGATTGGCTTTTGTCCTTCAGGAGTTTCCTTGATCAGTACGGCGCTGACGGCCTCATTTGCTACGGCCAGGTATAGGTATAGGGTTTCTCCAACTTCGGGTCGCGTCAGCACGAGTGGTTCGGACAGGACGTGTTTGTGGTGATGGAGGGCTTGCTCGCATTCGTCTGTCCATTTGAATGTGGCTTCCTTTCTGAGCAAATTGAAGAAAGGTAGGGCGTGTTGTGCGGACTTGGCGATGAATCGGGAAAGTGAGGCGAGTACGCCATTGAGGGATTGTATAGACTTCTTCGAGGTGGGTGTGGTGATTTCCGAAAATGCTCGGCACTTGTCCGGATTTGCTTCGATCCCACACTCGGTTAAGTAGAAACCGAGGAATTTCCCTGCGCGGACCCCGAAGGTACATTTCTCCGGGTTGAAGCGCATTTTGCATTTCCTCGCTGTGTGAAAGACCTTTCTAAGATGGGTCGTGTGGTCGACTTCCGTGTAGGACTTGACAATCATGTCGTCCATATACACCTCGAGCATGTCGCCAATCTCTCCCCGGAAGACTTTGTTTATCATCGGTTGGTATGTGGCACCGACGTTCTTTAGGCCGAAGGACATTACGTTGTAGTAATAGTTGCCCGACTCCGTCATGAAGGCCGTGCTTTGTTTGACGCGTTCGTCCATGGGGATCTGGTTGTATCCCGAGTACGCGTCCATAAAGGACAAGAGTTTGAAGCCCGCCGAGTTGTCGACGAGCTTGTCGATGTTAGGGAGGGGGTAGGCGTCCTTAGGACATGACCGGTTGAGACCAGTGTAGTCATCTCACATGCGCCATTTTCTATTATTCTTTTTAACAAGTACAACATTAAATAGCCAGGTTGAATATCGGGCTTTCGAAATAAAATTTGCCTCTAGGAGATCTTTTACAGCTTTTTCAGCCGCCGCCGACTTTTCGGGGGACTGTCTACGCCTACGTTGTACTACGGCCTTGGCGGTTGGGTTGATGGATAGTTGATGGTAGGCGACCTCGGGGGTCGAGTCCGGGCATCTCCGCGGCGCTCCAAGCGAAGAAATCAGCGTTCTCACAGAGGCAGGCCTTCAGTTGTTTCCTCGCAAGGTCGGGAAGTCCTGCCCCGATCTTCACGGTTCTCGTCGTCCCCGAGGGTCACAATCTCAAAGTCACCGTTCGGGATGGGGCACGCTGGGTGGGTGGGCTGCCCGTTGGATGTAGGGGCATCCCTGGCTTCGTCTTCGTGGTCAGATTCTTCGACGAAGCGGTTGTCGAGGTCTACTGAGTCGACGAGTTCCTAGGGCTCGCTCTTCGGAGTCGCGGTGGGCGCTACTTTTTTGGTTGCTGGGGCGATTGTACTTAGGCCTTTTAGCGAGGCCTTGAAGCATCTCCGGGAAGCCTCAATGTCGCCGTTTAGGGTGACCACGACCCCCACCTTGTGTAGTACTTCATTTTTAGGTGGACGGTGGAGGGCACCGCGGTGAGTTCTGCCATCGTCGTCCTGCCCAGGATATAGTTGTAGAGGGACGGGCATTCAATGACCAGGAAGCGGACATTGACCTCCCTGGCCATTTTTTTCCCCGAAGGTGATTTTTAACTCCACGTACCCCCACGGCCTTGTTGTCATCCCGTTGAACCCTTGGAGGTCAGAGCCCACGTAGGGGGACAGGTTGGACTCGTCGAGTTGGAGGGTTGTGAAAAGGTGGGTGTACATGATGTCCACCGAGCTTTCATCGTCGACCAGGATGCGCCTGACGTCAAAGTTTTCCATCTGTGCCCGTATCAGGAGGGGGATGTTTGAGTTGGGGGAGCCACTGGAAAGCTCCTCGAGGTAGAAGGTGATCGGGTTGGATCGGCCACGGAACTTGTCGAGGTTGCTCATTTTTCCAGAGTTGCTGGTGATGAGTTCCTCGAACTTGCTTTTTACCGATCCCACAGATAGGTTCCTCAGGGATCCGCCGAAGATGACCATGGCCTTCGAAAAATACTCCTGTCGGCTGGTGGGACAGGCTCGTCGGGGAGATCAGGTTCGGAGGGGAAGCCGAATTCTCTGGGTGCAAACCAATCCTCAGGCCGGCTGACGCAGAGGGAAACCTGCATGCCATTGTCACCGTCAGAAGAGGGGAGGTCTTCGACTCTCTTGGCCTCGGGGGCATCTTGTCGCGGAGCTTCTCCTCCCCGGGTTTATCTTTTCAGGTTGCCATCCTTGATCAAGATTTTAATCGTGTCCTTGAGGTGGATGCAGTCTTCTGTAACGTGCCTCTAGCTTTTATGGAAGCGGCAGAACTTCGATTTGTCCATGTTGGGCTTGGGGGGTGTCTGCCTGGGGAAACGGACACCCGCCTGGACAAACTCTGTTTTGGCGCACTCGGCCAGTATGCGCTCGTGGGAAGCAACTAGAGCTGTATACTTTGTGAATCGGCCGGTAGGACCGCATTGCTCGTGGTGTTCGTGGGAACGATCCTCCCGTCGGTGCTCTCCTCCGCGTCGGTGGCTCGAGGCTCTGTCTTCTCGGGGCCCGCGGGGGGTCTCTCGGTCTCGAGTGTCCCGGGCGGAGTTGGCCGCTTGAGTCTCCTCAAATAGGATGTAGTGCGCGACTCTGTCGAGGAAGTCTTGTAGAGAGGCTGGTCGGTGTATGGCCACAGCTTCGTAGAATTTGGAGTCTCGGCGCAGGCCTTGCTCCATCAAGTAACATTTCATCTCGTCTGACGTTGTTACCCGTACCGCCTCTCGTGTGAACCTTTCGATGTACTTCCAGAGGGGCTCGTCGGGAGCCTGGATTATGGTGCCCAGCGCGGCTTCCGTCTTTGGATGGCGCTGGGATGCTGTGAAGTGTCTTGAAAAGAGGTCCTTCAGGATCCTCCACGACGTGACTGATTCTGGCTCCAGGCTTTTGTACCACGTCATGGCACCTTTCCTCAGTGTTGTCAGGAAGAGTCTGCATTTGATAGCTTCTCGGACATTTCGGTAGTCGAGCATGGCCTCGATGTCTTCCAGGCGGTCGTCTGGGTCGGAGGTGCCGTCGTACGTTGAGAGTGCTGGGGGTTTTTCCATCCCGTGGGGAATGGGAGCAGCCATGATCTCTCGGGACAAGGGGATCCTGTAGTCGTCCTCGTCACTGAGAGTCGGTGATCGAGGGGGTGATGGCCCTGGTAGCAGAGGTGCTTGATTTCGCGCCCTCGGCCTCCTAACCGGGGGTTCGACCCTCAGAGGTCTGGTCGGGGGATCCCCCCTGGTTGGTCGTCGCTCCCAGACTTGTCTCGTTGGGGACCTAGTACGCTCCCGCACTACTTCGGGTTGGGGCCTCTCTAGCCGGGGTCGTCGATTCCTGGGACGAGGCGATGAACTCCTCGAATTCCCGTTCTGGTCTTCCCGCGGAGGGGACCTCGGCGGGACTTCGTGCTCTAGTGCGCCAATTCATGCGTTCTGTTGGAACAACAACTGATTTATTTGGTTGATGGCCGCGAAGAGGGCGGCCACTGCCGGGTCCGCTCCGGCCGGGACATGGATGGGTTGGAATGCTGCTGGGCTCCTTGGTCGGAGAACAGTCTGGTGTGCAGCTTCCGCGGACGAGGGAGAGGCAACCTGGCCGTCCCTCTCGTCAGTCTCTAGAGGATGGGACGTCTCCGTTTGCTTGCCGCCGTTCGTGGCGGGGGCGAGGATGAGGTCGTGAACATCATCGTCGTGGTGTGGGCTATCCATGATCGCGGAATGTTGGTGAAACTTTGGTTTTCTTCTCGGAGGAACGGGGAAGTTTTATGTTCCCACAGACGGCGCCACTGATCTGACCTGATCAGAAGGGGATCGCTGACTGCCACGCGTCTTCGACTTACTGCCTGTTCACCGGTGTTGAAGAAGAGGAGGGGGGGTGTTCCTGCAAGGCACTCTGATGCCAAAGTAAGCGTATGGGCAGAGTGATCACAAGTACAAAAAAAGGGTAAGAATATAATACATGACCCTCTTGGAGAAGAGGGTATTTATAGAGAGACCCCAGCGCAGGGCCAACGGTCATTTGAGTTGGGCTGGATGGCCAGGCCCAACCTAAGTGACTGCTAGGGCTTACGTGGCGTAGTGAAGACCAGAACGTGGTCTTCACCCTAGTTCAACTGTCCCGTGATCTCCGGAAAGTGGGTTTGACTTGCTCTTTCGGAGGTGGGCAGTTAGTTGATGACGTGTCCCCGCGGAGGGGAGCACGTGGGGAACGTGTGAAGAACACGTTGTCCTACCCGACAAGGGAGCAGGTTCTGCCTGCAGAGGGAGGTTCTGCCCAACAGGGGCAGTGTCTGGTCGACGGGGAGTCTTGGGTTCGATACAGATGAGGAAGGTTCTGTCCGCGGAGGGACATTACCTGCCCGTCGGGGACTCTGTGCTCGACGACTGTGGATCAAGCTGGATTCGGCTTGGCAGAATATTATTGGGTTGGGCCTGCCCGGTCAAGGGCCCAGGCCAGAACAGTTACCATTAATTTTAACATTGAAAACATCATTTAAGTTCATGGTATATTTGGTTTTAATCAGGAACCTTGCAACATCCATGTGTGTCTGTGCTTTTGTTTCATCATCGCAACAAATAAACTCACCCACACATGCATAAATGAACTTAAAAAGCTCGGGTTTCCAAGCATGGCATGGCAGTCCGAAGCACTTCATCCATGTCAATCTTTCATTATCAATGTCCATGGGAGACCAGGGGTGGATATCATCAAACCAGCGCGAAATCCAAGCAACCTCCTCATAAATCAATGTCCTCAAAGCGCCTTCCCCACTTTCCTCCAGAAGACAAAGCTTAACACCCAATGGAGTAGCCTTAATTTGGAAAAATCCTTCTGCATTGATGGCCTCTTGAACATTGTATGTTGAACTTGAGTTTTTTTTACCAAACCAACAAAGGCTTTCTCAAACCTTTCAACATCGTTCTTACTTATGTTAAATCGTAGATGTGCGAAAGTAGGTTTTTCCTCCATTTTCCTCTCCCATCTCCTTGCATTTCTTAACGACTTGCCCTGATGATACGCATTCTTATTGTATGAAGTAGATCTTTTAGCTCCTCCCCGTGCCTTTCTCTGTTCCAATCTGTTATGCATTGATTTAACATTCCTTTCTCGTTTAAACCTAGGGATGTTTGCAAAGATCTTTCTTCCATCTATATGAATGCTATTAAGTTTTACTGCCATGAGACACTCATCCTTGACATTCCCATAACGAACAAAACCATACCATTTTTCTCTTTTGTCCCTCCTTGCTGGGATAAAAACTTCCATCACGATCCTGTATTTCGTGAATATTGTCGCCATATCCTTAACTCCAAACGTCTCCGAAAACTCAATAAAGAAGAACGAGGATATAACCTCGTCCACCCCAAATGTTTTCTGTTTCTCTACGTCTAAACCAAAGCTTTGTTGACCATGTTCATCTGTTTCCTTCTATTCACCTCTATCCAACCCATTTTAGGTATAACAACAAAGAGCTAACAACGAAGAAGAAGGTGATAAGGTCCCTAGTCCTTGGACTAGGAACAAGGGAGAGGGATATGGAAATGATGAAGTAATGAAAGACGAAGTCATTGCTAGTAGTAACGACTTGTCACGATCCATTGGTTCATATAAAATCCATGTCCTAGGTGTATTAAAAAACATTCTTTTCGCTAAGCGTATATAATAAAATAAAGTGAAAGGTCCACTCCGAAAAGGGGTACTAACTAACAGTTGAGTCCTCTCCGAACCGCAGGAGATAGTTGCCCATCATACGGCTCACCAACTTAACTTGCCTCTATGAAAGACTCGCTCCGGACAGATTCGGATTACAATACACGGCTCTACGAAAGAAAGGGTTGGTGGATTGGGAACGTTTTAAATATTATTATTTAAATTTAAATATTATTATTAAATTTAAATCACTGATGGCCTTCGCCGGAGCTCAACAAAAACATTGTTGTGAAAAAAAGTTGATAAACCACTATTTCTTAAAGATTCAACATGGATTTTCTGAAAAAGTGAATGATATAATTCTAGCTGCTAGAAAAATATATCATAATTTAGTAATATTCATATAAAATACATGTTGCTTCAGTAATTCAACACTATTTTTATCAATTATTTTTGCAATAGGTGGCTGAAGCTTCTAGTGGTCCTAACCATTTGAATTCTCGTAGTCCAGGCAATAATAAAGATAATGAAAACATTACTACTTTTTAGGAGTGAAAGTATATGTTTTTAATTGTGTTAATATTATTCATTTGTTCTTTTTATTTCTTATAGGTGATGATTAGAAACTACTAATGAGACTTAAAATATGAAAATTTGAAAATGAAAACTTAACATTAAGTGAATATAATTTTTTTTTACAAACCATTTTTTGTTTTTAAGTATAATGCTCTAAATTACTCAAAGATTAACACGATTTATTTATAGTTAATTTTATATATTTTGTAAGACATTATGTTAATTTTCAATATAACTAAGCATCACGAGTATGAATAGGGATGATAATTGGTAGAATGTAGGATGGATACTAGTGCTCTTTCTCATACATGCAGTTTGAAAAAATCTTCATGCTCGAACTCATACTTGCGTGAGCACTATTATTTATTATTTATATATGTACTCATACTCTATAGGTACCTAAGTATCGATATCCATATCTGTGTAATGCATTTTTAATAAAAATAGTTGATGAATTATAATTTAGCCTTAGTGAGAGATGCATGTGTGTTTCTGCTATTGCAAATGATCAAGGAAGAGATTTTGAAGAATGATGATGCTTTTACAATAAGTTAAATAAAATTGCTTGCATACAAGTAAACACAACAAGAATTTGTGACCAAAAATATATAAAATTCCACCCTTCAAATATTAAACATAAAGTCCTGCATACAACAAAGTTATTTCTGATCACTATCTATCTTAAAGGTTGTCTTAATTTTGATCTTGAAATGATATAATCAATTAAGAAAAAAATTAAATTTTGTTCCATTCAGGTTTCCTCCTATCCAGTTTACCAACATCTGAAGTGAAGCTTTTGGTTGATCCATAGGAACCATATGTCCAGCATCATTCACCTTTAGAAAGAGAGAGGTCCATAGCTATTCAATGATCCTGCATTTACCATCAACCAAAAAAGGAACTGTTTTGGAGGCCCGAATTGTTTTTGACCCGACCACTTCATGCCATGAACCCATTGTGAATTCCCTGCCACATGAAAACGTAATAGAAAAGTCTAGTTAGAATTCGAGTTGTAATTTATTGGTTCCAAAATGGTTAAGTAGTTAGGATAGATCCCTCACCAAGCCAGTTGCAAATAAGATCGAACTCTCCAACATATATAAGAACCTTGATTCCATCCTCAAGAAGTGCTGGAATATCTTTTTCATAGTTTTTCATCCAATCTTGAACCAAAGCACTATACACTGCACTGCTACATGAAACAAACTCTATTTCCCCAACACCCAACGCATCCCTAACCGTTTTCTTATTTAAAAATGTCTCCAAATTTGAGAAGTCATAACACAATTCTCCTTCACATTTCTTTCTGATGTCATAGTACTGCAGTTTTCAATAATTTCGTTAAAATATAACTTGAAATTTATTTAAAGTAAAATCAGTTTTGTTTAGTTATGATTACTTACATTAATGTTGCCAGCAATGTCTAGGATATTAGTAATATCGGTTGACATTGTTGTAAGGCTGTTTCACAACCTTCTCCACCTTTACTCTCTACAAATTAAATATGAACAATAAAATTTAATATCATAGAGAAAATATATTAATTCAGTAGTAATGTTAATTATTTTAATTTCAAAGACTATTTCATATGTAACACTTTGTACTAAATAGTATATCTCATAAAAATAGAGTTTTTTTTTTTTTTTTTCAAATTCTACTATGCTAGTAAAATGGATAGTGATTAGAGTGTAAGGGATCTTGTACCACAATTTTTGGTGGCAGCTACACAATTTGGGATCAACTTGTTGATATTGCTTGATCTTCCTTTGTGATCAGTTTGTTATCAACTGCAAACTGAGTATATGCTTGGTACTGAATTTCCGGTTGGTCAATCCATTACCAATAGCAAAACCCTATAATTTTAATGGAATCAAATGAATCAAGACATAAAATTTGTTCTTAAATTCATAATATATTAATATTATTAGGATATTGTAAGACCTTGAAGTTTATAATAATTCCTTCTTTGTTTTTGTTTCCTTTGTGAACCCGGGATGCGAGAGCTGGAATATAGTGTCCAGCATATGATTCTCCGGTAATATAAAACTCATTCTTAACCAATTCAGGTGTTCCTTGAAAATGCTGTATTAATTATAAAAAAAAAAAACCTAAAGTTAATGTCATATAATTTATACACATTATGTGATTCATATCTTGATCACTTTCTGTAATGATTCTAAATTACTAATAGGAAAAATGGTATTTTATATACCTGCAAGAAAGCATACAAGTCATTGCTAACACCAGATCCATCCGTAGGAATATCATTTTCATCAGAACTGTAGCTAAAACCTGTCCCAATGGGTTTGATCAACAAAAATAATATTTGATCCCTACAAAACCAGAAAACATCTTATTAATGTTGTTAATAAATAAATTTTAGACATAATTAATGCAGAGGCTTTAGAGGTATCAAAATTTTAATACATGCAATCAGATAATGATATCAGAGTTCCTTGGGTTACAAGTATCAAACAACTAAACTGACCTAACGAGACATCAAAATATATATATATATATATATATATATATATATATATATATATATATATATATATATATATATATATATATATATATATATATATATATATATATATATATATATATATATATATATATAAATATATATATATATATATATATATATATATATATATATATATATATATATAATATATATATATATATATATTTCATAGGAGTTAAAATTTAATACCTTGTCCCAGCCATAGTCATTCAATGAAAGAGACAAATCATTGTTAATTATAAAAGGTCCATTCTCATAAAACAAAGCTAATTCACTTGCACAACCTGGACCTCCGGTCAACCATATCACAACTGGTGCATCCTTAGCACTATTTCTTGATTGAAAGAAAAAGTAGAACATCCTGCAAAAATTACATTATGTTTGTAAATCACAATGAAAATATGCAAAGAAAAAAAAGCGAGATACGTTTAATAGTACCTTGCAGATTTGGAACGAGGAAGCGAATAGTATCCAGCATGGTGACCAAGATCTTCAACGGAAGTTCCATTAGAACTAGCGAGAAACGAAAATGTCTTTTCTACGATCTTTCCTGGACGAAATCATCAATAGAGTATTCACCATGTATATTAGCTGGATCTTTTGGGAATAAGTTGAAGCTTCTTATAAGCTGTTCAGCTCGTCGATTGATGAAAATTTTGTCGTTGAAAATCGTTGTTGATGTGTGATGCGAGAAGTCGCATATGATGAAGAAACTAAAATGAAGAGCAAGAAAAAAGACAGAAAGGTTTTGGAGAATTTCATGTTTGTTTGTGAGAAAAGTGAAGCAATGGCAACGTTTTTATAGCATAGAGTGGCAACTTTTTTAATATTTTATTTTATCTTATTCCCTCCTTTTTATTTTCCTCATTTAGTTAATTATTTCTACTAATTTAAAAAATATTTTTTAATTATCACTAATATAGAACATTGATATAAGAGTTAAAAATATTTTTTTTTCTAAATTAGGGCAATGCTATTGTCCATTGTTATCATCAAAATCTGGTATTGATTAATAATTAATGAATTTTGCTGACACATGGTAGATAATTCAATTTGGTTGTAATTAGAGAGATACTGAGATAGTATTTTATAACAGTATCCAGAATGGATATTAAAATACTAATAATGCCAAAAAAGGTAATTGGGTCAATAGGTAAAAAAAGAAGACAATTAGGATTCTCTCACACAAATGGTATAATTTGTTTATTTTCTTATAGGAAACTTAGAAAAGTATTTATTTCATCTAATTTCGTTATACCCATTATAACCAATTATTTCAGTTTTCTACAAGTAAGTTATTCTTCAATGTCAATTGTAACTTATTCTAGTGCACTCTTTTTCGTTCCTATTTTATTTTTACAATAGCGGGTTATCTTCAATATCATATTTATACCTGTTATTTTTTATTGATTGTTAGATTAATATTTTTGTTGTTATATTAAATCCTCCTTATCTTATTGAGGCTTTTAGTTATATAATTTAGAGAGACCTTAGGGTGGAAAGAGTGACACACTCTTGTCCTTCGTCCTTACCTAATGCCATTGCACTAGTTCGAGCGCCCTTGTACAACAAGTTTTCCGTTCATAAAATACGATATTGCGTTGAGTGTATACTGAGTTAACACACATTATATAGGAAGTTGTGAGACTTAACCACACTTCTTGAATTTTAGGGAATCAATCACTCATGTTTAGAGTGGTTATAAATTATAGGAGATCGGATTTACACCCACTACGGCCATAAAATACTTAAGATAACGTTTTTTTTTTGGACTTTAGCAGCATTTAAAAGTGTTGCCTAAAGTGACACCGCTGTAGATAAATGCAGCGTTTTTTTTGGGCTTTATCAGCACCTTAAAAGCGCTGCCTAAAGTGGCGCTGCTGTAGGTAAATGCAAGATTTTTTTAAATGCAAAAGCGCTGCCTTAGGTCCCTTTTAAATGTAAAAACGTTCTCTAATGACACCTTTAGACAACACTTTTTCATGGAAAACGCTTTCTTTTGCTCCCCTTTAGGCAGCGCTTTTAAAAGCGCTGTCTAATGTATCTTTTCTTTCTATTTTAGACAACGCTTTTTCATGAAAAGTGCTACCTTATGTATCTTTTCGTTATACTTTAGGCAACGCTTTCTTTTCTCCCCTTTAGGCAACGCTTTTCTTACAAAGCGCTTTCTTTTTCCCACGTAAATATCACTTTTTACAAGCATTTTTTTAAAAATCACTTTTTTAGGAAGCATTTCTTTTATAAGTGCTGTCTATTGTGCAATTTTTAGGAAGCCTTTTTTGTTAAAAGCGTTGGCATAAGTCTTATTTTTTAATTATAATATGGCAGCACAAACCATTAAAATTCAAATTTTTATCAAAACTTTTCACAAACTTTTTATAATTCAACCCAATCCTTTATTTCAACACATAGGCCTTATATACCGTTATAATTCAACATACATATACCATTATAATTCAACACGTAAACCATATAACCACTATAATTCAACACATAAACCTTATAACCATTATAATTTAACACAAACCTCATACACCAAAAAAACATCTATAATTCTATCCACTTCCAAAACCTTTAACTTATAAAAGATTCACCAAATATAATTACAAACATCAATGCTCAATTTACAACAACTACCAGAACTATACAACAACTTTTAAAACTATACAGCATGACCTCCAGAACTATTCCAACTCAGTACAGAACATCACAACAACAAAAATCTCTAAGGATCGTAAACTTCACACAAAAGAAAGAAAGACAATATACCTTATATAATTCTATCTGAAGAATGTATCGACACCATTCCTCCTTAGTTTCTTCCAGTTTATCTTTCGAGTAAGTAGCACACTTGAATTCATCATAGTACTATATAATATGCATGATTTAGTTAAAACTAATTAAATAGATGAAATATTCATTAAATATTAAAATAAATCCTAACTTAAAAATTCATACCATGTTTGAAATCTCTATTTGATCCAAATGAATAGTTTCTTTCATAAACCTCAATACAAAATAACTACAATCTATACCATTACGCTGACGAGGATACTACACATAGAAAACAATACAAATATATATCAAGATATATAGTTTAACTTGTTTTATCAAGTAGCATCACTATTATAATCAAAATTGTGAAAATATACATGCACTCTGATCCATGTAATGTTGTTTGCTTTACTCTTTGGTACTCGAGCTTGTCTTTGTGATCGAAATATTTGTATAGCTCTAACATAATATAACAAATATTTAGAAAAATCTCACATAAATGAATAACATAATACACACAAATATTTAGAACAATCTTAGCACTTACGTATCAATCGTCCTCTTCATATCTGAGTATTTTATTTGATCATCATCTAACGAATCCAGATAATATACTATTTCTTTTATCGGATTAATTGCAACCAACAACCAATGTCCACTGTAAAACAAAACAAAAATTTAGATGGACATTTTCTACACGACGTCAAAAAACGAAAAACTATAATAATGAAGTTAGAATGAAAATCTAACCCATGGCCAGTATTATATGGTAAAAGATACAACTTTTCTATATCTCTATTAGCCATAAATGTAACGACTAAGTGATCTTTGACTGTATTTGGACTTTGTTCGATTACCGTGCGATGATACAACTGGGAGATAAGAAAGAGAATCTTTCTGTCAATTGACGCGGGCGCATCAATTTGTCATACAAGAACCTTAAATAAAAACATAATCAACATTATAATATTAATTGAAATGAGTAAATAAATTGTTCAATTAATTAAATAAAATTGATTGAAATACCTGATTTATGAATTCATAACATCGATGTCTAATTCAGAATGTTGAAAAATCAGATCCAAATCCTCTTTGGCAATTGTATCGGTATAAGAAAAACAAAAAATACCTTCCTCCATAGGTATTTCACGAATACCACCTTCCATCATATCTGTTGTTCCTACATATGTTTCAAGGCACAACCTAAATCGAGGAATAAGTGCTTTTTTAGGCTCGGTCTTCGCAAGATCTTTTTTTTTGTTGGATATATTCTTGCTAACTTGTTGCAACTCTTGAGCATGAATCTAAAAATCTTATAAGAGTTAGGTAATGTATAAGATCAAGAAGCTTTGGAATTTGGAGGATAGAATTAACATTTTATATGCATATATATCAATTTACCTTTTTTTTATGCAACTGACTCGGTGTGCCGCACAATCCCCTTATCTTTTGATTTGAATTTTGTAGGAGTCTAACATTACCATGTAAATAAAATGTACATAAATGTAAGAATAACTTATATGGCTCGTAAAACAGTTGAATACTAAAAGGTCATAATGGTTTTCAACATACCTTATTATCTATGAAAATGAGGTTTATCGACCATGCAACATACGATCCTATTGTGTCTCCCACCAATGTTGCATCTGAAACATCGTCCAATATAGGTAATAACGCACCTCCTCTAAAGTAATATCAATCGATACTTCAAAAATCTAGCAGGGAGCGGTTTATGGTGAAGTACATCTCCCAAAGTGTTATGCATTTTTGCCTTGCCAACCATGCGATAAGTCGGTGACGATAAATAGAGCTGACAAGGTGAAATACCTTAAACCAATAATAAATATAAAATTTTTATTGTGTATATATGTCAATTAAAAAAATTATGCTAATTTAATTTCATAATAATATATATAATTACCTCGGGAATTTTCTGTTGAACATTACAATTGATACTATCTTTGTCACTAGTATCTTTAAACTCTGAATTGCGCCTTTCTGACATATATCTTTCTTTATCCTTTTGCAATTCACGAATTTGAGCTTTTAATTCTCCAACGATTCCATCACTTGTTTATTGCTCAAACTTTTACTCTTTAGATGTTATACAAGCTTGTTGGAGTGACCCCAAATCCCTTACCCCTCACACGACCAGAATACTCAGGAACATTTAATACTCGACTTAGTGTGCTCCTGCAATCATGGTCTTCAGCTAGAGTTAAAGACTGAGATAGATTCTCCTGAAATTCATATGCATATCGAAAAAGATTAGTGGGGATTAAAAAGCATAAATATTATATGTTAATAAACTTTTGATTTAATTAAAGAAATAATGTTATACTTACACATTGCTCAAAAACTTGTTGAACATCTTCCTTAACAACTCCATCCTTACCCACACGAGCAACCTTCCATAAAACATGTTCCGGAAGAGATGTTTCTTCACTTTTCTCCTCTTCTAACTACGCATTAAGACAAATAATAAGATCAATAATAACACATGAGGAACAAGTATATCATAACATTTATATATAGTTACTATTTTTTTCTCTAAGCGTGCATATCCCAAACGCCCTTTTTTGTACGGATACGCGGGTTTTGAGACTCGTTGGCGATTTATGTCACTTACATCCTGGATAAACATGTTTAAGTCATACCAAAACACCCGTGGAACAAGTAAATAATATAATGTTCATGATAAATTAACATTACATGGAATTCTTGGGTTCTTTGTTTGGCTACAAAAGTTTCTCATTCTTTAGTGAAGTCAAGTCTGCATACTTTTTTGGACGTTCTGCTCCAATAAATTTTCCTTGTGCATCATTAAGAAACTTGTTTGTTAAAAATGCTCGAAACCCTCTGAGTCTTCTTCCGGCCAATTGAAGACAATATTTTTTCGGTCGTCACCAATGTTAAAAGACATCTCTGAAAAAACATACATAGAGTGTGTTGGTATAAGTAATTTAAAGACATAATCGTCAACAAAGAAAAATAACATCATATATGATACATGTATCTCACTCCATATTTTTTATTTAGCGGGTTTCAGTGATGGAGTTCTCCAATTATCACAAGTGATTGGAATTTAAGAACGAACAAGTGCACCAATATAACTTGTCAATATTGCATCGTTAGGCTCAATTAGTTGGTCTGTTGCATTCCAATGTACGTCATATTTTATTCCTTTATCTCTTGCACGAATGATTCCCTTCATAATAGTTATTCCTCGTGAATATCTGTTTCCACATCATGAACTGATTCATTTCAATCATTCTTAGAAGTATCGTGTGAGTGTTCCTCGTTACTAGCCATCTGACGTGCAATAAATAAAAACATAAATATGAAATGACAACTATAAAAATCCATAATCCATAATCAATAATCTATTGAATATAAAAAATGACAAACATATAATTTTATTGAATGACAGAATATATAATTTCACTACTACCTTTTTCACTAACATCTCTTTCTTTCTTGGTTGGAATATAATTTACTTGTCTCTTAACAACACGGACGGATGGATTGATCCAAATTCCCTCATTATGATCATTCCTAATATATGATTCATTCGCTCTAATATTCTCACCTTGGTCATTTATAATATACGGTTCATTATCAATATCAAAATCACCTTGATCTCCAATGTTATCATCAATTACTTTATTAGATAAAAGCAATATAGACCATTTCATACTTGTCGGATCAATGACATAGAATACTTGTTTAGCTTGAGAGTCTAGATTAAAAGGCTCATCTTTGTACCCCACCCTATTAAGAACCACTTGCAAAAATCCTGACTTATCCATTCGTATGCCACAATTATTTTCAACCCACCCGCAACCAAAGATAGGATTTTGAAACTTCTCATAATCAAACACCCAAATGCCCTCGATAACTCCAAAATATGTCAGATTTTCATATTTGGGGTTTAAGTCCTTCACACTTGAAATGCGCATTGTTTCAGCTACCGCAGTGACACCACTATTTTGCATAGTACTTTTATCATCTTGTTCTTTGGTATAAAATGTATATCCATTAATTGCGTATGCGCTATAAGAAAACACATGCAAACTTGAACCATATTCTAAACATCTCAATCTTTCTGTTATTGAAGCAGGATCTAAATAAAATTTGAATAAATATGATCCTTAAAACATGGTATAAAACTTTGATTGTGCTCTCGTACTATCCAGTTTTCATTTCTATTCAGATTTAAACCTCAGAGTTCATCCTTGTGCATTTCAACATACGGCTCAACCTCATTGTCATTGTGCAGAACATACAAATGCACTTGCTCCCGTTCAGCCCTTGATACTGTCACAGTTTTATTTCCAATTTACTGTTTTCCTTCTTTTTTCCGATAATATGAGATTTGCGGAGTCCAATGGATTGAATATTGGACAAATATTCAGTACAAAACTCAATCGTTTCTTCAAAAATGTATTGTTCAACAATACAACCCTCTGGTCGACTTAGGTTTTTCACATACCCTTTTAATATTTTTATATAACATTCAACAGGGTACATCCATCTCATATAAGCTGGTCCACACAATTGTGTCTCTTTCACAAGATGAACAACTAGATGTACCATTATGTCAAAAAATGAGGGAGGAAAATACATTTTAAATTCACACAAAGTAATAACTATTTCTTTTTGTAATATTAGTAAGATCGCAGGACCGGTCACCTTACTACAAATTGACCTGAAGAAAAAACACAATTTAGTTATTGCGCTTCTTACATTTTTTTTGGAAAAATAGAACGTATGCATATTGGTAGAAAATATTCCATTATAACATGGCAATCATGTGTCTTTAAACTCTTTAACTTGAGGTCTTTCATAGATACAAGTCTTCTAATATCTGAAGAGTATCCTTCTGAAACTTTAACTTCACTTAGAAACTTACACAATATCTTTTTCTCCTTTCTAGATAGAGTATAAGCAACAAGCAGTAGATATGCCGTTTTCCTTTCTTCAAGGGTCCTAATTCATTTCTTATTCCCATTGCTACCAAGTCCTTTCTTGCTTTAAGGTTATCCTTAGACTTTCCTTGTATATTGAGGTACGTGCCAATGACACTTTCAAATACATTCTTTTCAATATGCACAACATCAAGAAAATATCTTACATACAATGACTTTCAATATGACAGTTCAAAAAAAAATGACCTCTTCTTCCACCCATGCTTGACAAGCGTATGTGCAAAAGGCTTGCCAAACTGAGTACTAACATCTTTCACCTTTTCAAAAATTTGGTCACCTGTCAATGTAGTTGGAGCTCTACCTTGTTCTGGATTTCCATTGAATGCTTTTCTCCACCCACGATAGTGATGATTAGAATTTAAGAATCTACAATGATCGAGAAAGACATTCTTCTGACAAAATTCCAATCGCGTCCAATCTGTGTTTTTTTCACAAAAAGGAC
Organism: Lathyrus sativus; assembly: GCA_963859935.3. Taxonomy (NCBI): domain Eukaryota; kingdom Viridiplantae; phylum Streptophyta; class Magnoliopsida; order Fabales; family Fabaceae; genus Lathyrus; species Lathyrus sativus. Next base: position 418,398,356 of record OZ012741.1, on the reverse strand, counting down.
ACGCACATTGAACTTTAATGTTATGCCCTGATAGATTTTCGTATGCTGGAAAATCATTAATTGTGCCAAACAACATCGCCGTCAAATTGAAACTTTCTTTCCTATATTCATCGTAAACCTCCACACCGTTCTCCCACAAAATCTTTAAGTCTTCGATTAAAGGTGTCAAGTATACGTCTATGTCATTCCCTGGCTGTTTAGGCCCGTAAATTAACATAGATAACATCATGTACTTACGCTTCATACATAGCCATGGAGGTAGATTATAAATCATAATAATCACATGCTATATGGTATGTGAGATACTTTGAATACCATGTGGGTTCATTCCATCAGTAGATAATTCCAAGCAAATGTTTCTTTCTTTTTCTCCAAAATCAGGATAATCATTATCAATTTTCATCCACTGTGGTGAATCTGTCAGATGTCAAAACTTTGCACCTATAATTCTTTCATCTGCATGCCAAGTCTTGCATCGGTTTCACTATGAAACATGCGTCTAAATCTCGGAATTATAGGAAAATACCTTAAGACTTTTGTTGGAGACAATTTTTCTTATATCGAGAGACACCGTATTTAGGGCACTCATTTAACGATGCATATTCATTTCGAAACAAAATGCAATCATTTGGATAAGCATGTATCTTATGATAGCTCATGCCAATAGAGCACAATATTTTTTTGGCCTCATAGGTTCGATTGGGAAGTACATTATCCTCCGAAAGCATATCTTTCATAAGGATAATAACTCTGTGAAACTTTTATCCGACCATCCATTGCCTGCCTTTAAGTTGTACAACTTTAATACCGCATACAATCTTGTGAATTTAGTACAACCTTTATACAATGGTTTCTCTGCATCGCTTACCAACTTCTCAAACATTTTGGGACAATCTGAAGATCTTCTTTAAGTGCTTTTACAATCTCTTCGACTCGATCACAATCGTATGTATCTTTGCCATTGTCAGTTGAAGCATAGGTCGTATTATTCTCCAGTTCAACATTCTCGTTACTTATCTCACTATGTAATATCCAACATGTATAACTTTGATCAATTCCATGCCTTTTCAAATGCAATTCCAACTGAACTGCTTCAATCCGACGCCCATAATAGCAACCTAAGCAAGAACATGTGATTCGACTGGGGTCTTTGGCGTGTTCAACAACAAACTTAACGAATTTTGATACCCCATTCTCGTACTTTTTTGACAATCGATTGGAAGACATCTATTTTTTATCCATGTTTTTACTAAGTAAGCTAAACAAAAACACTAATGATTCACGCAACTATAGCAAAAGAACATCTAATTACCTTTAGAGAAGTCAGCAACTTCTAGAACCATACAGTGTAAGATTCTTGGAAACTATCAGAATTTCACTCTTCACAAGTAACCCCTATAACATGCAAATTCACTAAGTTAGTAACTGATGGTGTACCAAATATAACAGGACAAATTTAGTATGTAATAGGACAAACAAGATATATCGGAGAAACAAGTCAAAGTCTCAAGAATCAAATTTAGTAAACATCAACACTTCCTTCAATTA